>JAURVB010006774.1:0-18923 GCA_033002965.1 Piper betle | reverse complement strand
GTCATATCAAGAAGGATTGTTGGAAGCTCAAGAAAGACTTGAAAAATAAGGACAACAAGGATCGAGGAGAAACGAACACTAATGTTGTGCATGATGACATGGTGATTCTTTCTGATTGTGGGAATGATTGTTTGACGGCTGATTGTTATGCTAGTTGGGTAGTTGACTCGGGAGCATCATTTCGTGCAACTCTAAGCAAAAATTTCTTTACTACCTATGAATCTTTAGATTTGGGTATAGTGAAGATGAAAAATAGTGATACTTCCAAAATTGTGGGACTTGAAGATGTGCATATAGTAACAAACACGGGTTACAAATTGGTGCTTAAAAATGTCAGACATATTCTAGATTTGAGGATGAGTTTGTTGTCAACCGAAATGCTTGATGATGAAGGATTTGGTTCACAATTTGCATTAGGTGTGTGGAAACTTATGAAAGGTTCTCTTGTTGTTGCTAAAGGGAAGAAGTGTTGCAGTTTATACAGGACTGAGACGAGTCTAGTTCGAGGGGAGGTTAATATCTCCTCATTTGATTCCACTGCTAATTTGTGGCATCATCGATTAGGACACATGAGTGAGAAGGGACTAGAGACTTTAAAGAAGTTAAATCTCCTTCCTAAGGTCAAGGACATCACAATTTGTCCTTGTGACCACTGTTTGGTTGGAAAACAACGTAGGATATCCTTTGCAAGCACAAGTACAAGAAAGTCAAAAGTTCTTGAGTTGATACATTCTGATGTGTGTGGGCCTATGGAGTTAAAATCTCTTAGCGGTTCTATTTATTTTGTTACTTTTATTAATGATACTTTTAAGAAGGTGTGGGTTTATGGCATGAAAAATAAAAGTGATGTTTTTGGAATCTTTAAGAATTTTCATGTATTGGTTGAAAGAGAAATAGGTAAGCCATTGAAATGCCTTAGAAGTGATAATGGTGGTGAATATTGTAGCAAGCATGGGATTAGGCATGAAAAGACGGTTCCTTATACTCCTCAATATAATGGATTGGCTGAAAGGATGAACAGGACCATCTCTGAGAGGGTTAGGAGTATGTTATTTTCAGTTAAGTTACCTAAAAGCTTCTGAGGGTGAGGTCATGAGTACAGCTTGTTATTTGATCAACCAATCTCCTACACATGCCCTGCTCAGTGACATACCAGAAATGGTTTAGAGTGACAAAAAAGGTTAGTTATTCTCATTTGAGAGTCTTTGGTTGTAAACCCTTTGCGTATGTGCCCAAGGAGCAAAGGGCTAACCTTGACTCTAGAGCCGTGGAATGTATTTTTCTGGAATATGGTGATGATAAGTTATGGATACAAACTTTGGGATCCTAAGAATAGAAAACTAATTTGAAGCAAAGATGTAGTTTTCAGGGAGGATCAAACAGTTGAGGACTTTGGTAAGGAAGAAATTGCTGAAACAAAATCTCAGGAAAGCTTTGAAAGAATAAAAGAACCTTCAACCTCAACTAGAAGTGAAGAGGCGGCTCAGGATAACACAATTATTTCCTCACCTAGTGATGATGAGGGTGAAGATGTGGTGTCTGATGATAGTTCTAATGAGTTTCTTAATGATGTTGGACAGGAATAGAGAGATTCTGAACAAGGGCAGCCAACTAATGTGAAGAGATCAGCTCATGAACCAGTTCCATCAACAAGATATTCATCATCAGAATATATGATAATTACTGAATGTGGAGAACCAGAAAATTTCAGTGAGGTCAAAGCTCATGTAGAAAAGGAAAAGTGGTTGAAGGCAATGCAAAATGAGATGAAATTTTGACATGATAATCACACCTATGAGTTGGTGAATCTTCCTAAGGGGAAGAGAGTATTGATGAACAAATGGGTCTACAGGATCAAACATGAAGTAAATAACACACAACCAAGGTACAAGGCAAGGCTGGTGGTGAAGGGCTTCAAACAGAAGAAAGGTATTGATTTCGATGAAATTTTTTCTCCTGTTGTTAAAATATCTTCTATTAGAATTGTTCTGGCTTTGGCTGCAAGTTTAGATTTGGAAGTTGAATAGTTAGATGTGAAGACGGCCTTTCTTTATGGTGATCTTGAGGAGACCATATACATGGAGCAACCAAGAGGGTTTTGAAGTCAGAGGAAAGGAACAGATGGTATGCAGACTGAAAAAGAGTTTGTATGTTTTGAAGCAAGCTCCTAGATAGTGATACAAAAAGTTTGATTCTTTTATGGAAAAGAATGGGTACAAGAAGTTTGTTTCTGATCATTGTGTATTCATCAAGAAGTTTGATGATGGTGACTTTATTATTTTGTTGCTTTATGTAGATGACATGTTGATTGTAGGGCATGATGAAGCCAAGATTGCAAGTTTAAAGAAGAACTTGAATAAATCTTTTGCAATGAAGTATTTGGGACCTGCAAAACAAATCTTGGGCATGTCCACTCGGCATGACAGGAGAGCTAGAAAGTTTTGGGTGTCAGAGGAAAAGAACATAGAAAACGTACTTAAAAAATTCAACATGAAAGATGTAAAGCCGGTTGGAGTTTCACTTGGAAGTCACTTCAAGTTGAAGAAAAGTGACTTAAGTGAAACATTGATGAAGGAAATGACAAAGGTTCCTTATGCTTCTGCAGTTGGTAGTTTGATGTATTATACGGTTTGTACAAGGCCGGATATAGCATGTAAAGTTGGAATGGTTAGCGGACATTTAGCAAATCCGAGCAAAGAACATTGGCAAGTAGTTAAATAAATAATGAGGTACTTGAGAGGTATGTCCAAAATGTGTTTATGTTTTAGAAGTGATAAACCTTTATTGGTTGGGTACACCGATGCAAACATGGAAGGTGACTTGGAGATAAGAAGGTCAACATCTAGGTTTGTTGTTAATTTTGCTAATGGGGCTGTGTCTAGGCAGTCTAGGGTGCAAAAGTGTGTTGCATTATCCACAACTGAAGTAAAATTTATTGTTGCTACAGAATCTTGCAAGGAGATGCTATGGACGAAGAGATTTTTAAATGAAATTGGCATTAAAGAGGAGAGATACATTGTGCACTGTGATAACCAGAGTGTAATTCACCTGAGAAAGAATTTAAATTTTCATTCAAGGAGCAAATACATTGATGTGAGATATCACTGGATAAGAGATGTGTCAGAAAGTAAATCTCTTGAGCTAACAAAAATTCATACTGAAAGGAATATTTCATACATGATGATTAAAGTTGTGTCAAAGGAGAAACATGTTTACTACAGGCATGGATGGAGTTTTCCATGCTGGCTAGAAGTATTTCATCGAGTCGAAAAGGGGAGGTTTATTAGGTTGTCCCTCCTCCATAAATACATGAACTTAAACCCTGTTTTGGGCAAAACCTAAGATTTTGCAGATTTGGTTATTTAAAAGGAATAAAAGCAATGTATGACACTTTTCTTCTTTGGTGTTTTGGTTTTTGAGTTTTGGAGAAAAATTGCTGCTGCAAAAGGAGAAAGAAAATTGTGTGGATTGAAGAAAGGTAAATGTTTTGTTAAGTTTCGCTTGTAATCGTCAATGGTAACTTGGCCAAATTCTTATTTGTAATCCATAATTCTTTATTTTCTTTCTTTGCCAATACCAATTTTCTAAAAAGTACAATAAATTGATATTAGGGAGTATGTTCTCATGTGGATCTGTTTTGTATCAAACTTGTGGTATAATAAATTTAATCTAGCCGTTTGCCCTATGGTTTTTTTCCCAAATTTGGGGTTTTCCATATAAAATTGATTTGTCTGATTTCTCTATTTGTTTGGTACTTCTCATCCTTATGTGTTGAAAGAGGGGATTTGTAATTGGTTTGTTTGATTAATCCCAACAGATCAATGGCACCACAAGAATCCAACTACTCACCAAGCTTGGATACCCAAGTGCTGGGTATCAACTATCAATGTGTATAGATTAGCAAATGAGAGATAGTGGGTGCGTCCTGTGAAGAGCATCATCTATGTCAAAGCTAGAGATGACAGCGGTGGGGAACAAAACTAGATGTTGAATTAGACCGTATGTAATCCACTGACAAAAGAGAGCTCGTCAAACTCACTCCACCACTGCCTATCCTTTTTAACCACACCCAGAAGATTAAAAATTTAATCTTTTACCTACCTGAATAATATATCGATATTAATATTTCCTTGTATTTATTTTATATATATATAACTACGAATAATACGTAAAATTAAATGTGGACAAACATAAAGTTTGCGTACAGTATTTATGCATAATTATTTAATACTTGATAGTAAATAATTCAGCTAAATATTTTTGAAATAATTCAATCTAAGACCCTATAGCTATATAGATTGATTTAAACTCTAATTAAAAATTATTCATTTTTATCATAATCATTTTGTTGTTGAATTAGACTGTATATTTATCATTGATATAATCCATTTAAAATTTTTGCAATAAGTTGTATTATATGTTCTTAATTGCTCATGTGAGTTTGATGGATGATATTATTATTGCTGTCAATAATTAACTGTAGCGGCATTTGAGCTACTTTGATAATTTTATATTAATAATGACTAATTACTTTTCATTTATCAATAAAATAGCTCTAAATTTTGATTAATTCCAAATTTAACCGAAAAATTTAAACCTTACACCTTAAATCTTAAAGTCATTTATATTAATTTCGAAATAATATTTTAAGTCCTATAATACCAGCAAACAAAGCATTGATTATAAATTGTATCATTGATGACATCTTATTTTCATGCCTAAAATTTATTTTAGCATAAAATTTAGGAGGTTTTTTCCATACAATATATATAGGCACATATACATGGTACAATTTTGGGAAACTAATCTTGGATCCTTCCAAACAATCTTCATTTTGAGCAACACGAAGAACACCCTCTTGGACATTCTGTCGAGCACGCTCCATCCCAAATTTGTATAGGCCTTGTGGTTGTCGACTACCTGAAGACCACATTTGCTCCTTCTATTGAAGATTATTGTGGATTCGCTGCAATTGATCATTGACATCTACCCCAATTGCAGAAACCCTAACATGTGAAGTACCAATCCCATCTCGGTTGTCAAGATTTCCTCTATTCCCGACAACCTCAATTTTAGATTGTAGTAAGAACTCACCTGTTGCAGAGATATCAACAAAAGCAGATAGTAAATGATTTTGAACCTTCCTGATTTGGGCTAATTCTTCAAAATTAGGTGAAGAATTCGTACCTCCCTCGCCAGGCTCTAATACCAATCTGGAACGATCATCTTCAAGAACATCGACAAGAAGGTCTTTTCCCTTGCTCTTCCTACCACTCTACTTGATCAGTGCCATGTCGATGACGATCCAAAATTGGGAATGAGGGGACTTTGGATCGATATGGAGACAAGGGAGCAGGGAAACATCCTGCTTCCTTGGTGTTCTTCCTAAAAGATCGGAAGAAGAATAACAAAAGCAAACGTCAATTGTATTATCATCAAATCAATATCCACAATCAATATTCATGCTCTATTTTTATATCCCGCCCTTCCTCATTCAATTATCTGCACAATTACACTAATACCCCTCTCACTTTATTCATACCACAATACGTCTTAAAAATTTATCCATTTGAAGAAATGGATCTATACCACACACTTCGTCAAGAATTGGAACTTTTAAATGGAGAAAAAAAGGTACTAGAGATAACAAGAAAGTACTCACAGGAAGAACTTCATTTGCCATGTCAATATAGTTGCAAAAAATAGAATCGGATATTGAATCAGATTGAAAGGGAGTTATTGATCAGACCTATTCATCAATAATCGGACAAGAATCTGTAACGACCCGTCCGTTCCGAGCCAGGAGCCACGAGCCAAGTGTTACTATATGAAATTAAGTGTCTCATAAATTAATTTCCTATTAATTTTCACGATTTTAAATAAATCCATAACAATAAATTTAATATACAAATACTCGAAATAATCTAAGTCTCATGAATCGAATCAAAATCCCACTGCCATGCAAACAATCTCGAGAAAAGAATAGTCCAATAATAGAGTCCTCCAGCTGTCCCGACTCTACCCATCCTTCCATGCACACATACCTACAGAGGCAATTCCGCGTTAATGATTAAAACACTAAGCCATATAATTAAATAAAACAAGTCAATAAAATCCCTATTATCGTTTCAAGAGTCTTTTAGTTATGACCTGTGTCGAGCTAGTTATATGTTAGGAGGGGTGGCCACCCCATCTAGCTACCATCCCATGTATGCGCATACACGCTACGTGGCCCACGACCTGTCGTTATCGATATTAACCATTGACTCACCCTCTCGGTATCACAAGTGCATAATGAGCCGTCTTGTGCCATTGCGCCCTGTCATCCCTTTCGACATGGGGGCAGGTGTTCAATCTTTCAGGGGGTGCTGCCTTGTGCCGAATGGAGTCGACCCCGGTTGCATTCCTGCACATAGTGGTCAGATACTCAAGTCGACCAAGACTCCCACATAGTAATCTTGCGGCCTCGTGTCGGACTGAGTCAATTCCTTGACCCCGGTTGCACTCGGTGCATGCTGGTCGAATCTGGACTCAAGCCAACCAGGGCTGCCAACAAGGGAAAATATAATATTTTAAATAATTATACAGACATGGAATTGTGATGAAGCATTCACAACTACAACACATGATTCTAATATGAATGTAATTTCTCTAAAGCCAAATGTGCTCACAAACTATCCAAAGGATGCTTCATTTAACAATAGAACTCTCCTTTCTATAGAAGAATATGTGTGGAATTCAAGAAATCATTATATTAAATTTTATTAATATGTATGAATTTTATAGAAAAGAATGTAATCACTCATAACTATATCATTTGTGTGATAATGAAAAGTCAAAAACTTACTATTAAGTGAATACAAATGAGTTATAAATGATATTGATTCTTAAGAATTTGTTTAATTAAATATTATTTATGGTTCGTTTTAAGATTTATAAAACCCTAAATAAAATAACCTAATTATTTTTTTTCGGGGTTTTACAAAATCAATTTACTTGAATTGGTTAAAATAGGTGTGTCATTCATTATAAAATATGTTATTTTATGTAATAGTGTGTATTATGTTTTATAATATTTTTTTATATTTTTTGGATCTTTTTTAATTATTTGGAATTAGTTATTATATTTTACTTGAGTCAGAATTAAATTAACTTTTAATTACGAGAATGCCATTGACCCATTTCTTTTCCCATACGCTTCTCTTCCCCCAAACCCTCAACGCCAACGTCCTTCTCATCGCCCCTGCCCAATCTGCCCAACCCCCAACCGGCGGCCCTACCCAGTCCCCCCCTCCTCCTTCTCATCGCCCCTGCCCCTACCCCCCCCCCCTTCGCCGGTCCATCCCCCACCGCCCCACCCCCACCGACCCCCTCGCCCCGTCTCGTCCCGAATCAGCCGATTATTGCCGTCGTCGACTCGGGGCGAGAATCGACTTGAATTGGCCGATTCTTTGTCTAATTTTTGGCCAAAACGATCTGGCCTCACCTAACCGAGTAAAATCCGGAATCGACCAATTTTTGCAACTATGCATGTCAACTACAACAGCATTTGCATCTGTAACGGGAGTAGACGACCCAACCCTACCAGCCCATCTGAATCGTCCAGAGTTATAAATAACTATCAAATCTACTCCACCAGCTTCCTCAAACTTAGCCGAAATGCCAGTACATGCACCAGCCCCTATTACAAGGAGTCCCTTCTCTATATGCGCTCTCAACTGGACAAGTATTTGTTGTCGTCTCCGCAAAGTTTCTGCAGAGAAGGCCAAGTATATGTTAATCATAATATGCCAATAAGAATTACAGCTACATTTTATTATGATGATATTGTTTCTTTTCTAAGATGCTACCACTTGACACTAAACAGGGAAAAGTTCTAGGATTGGTATAGGACACCAGAGATGGGAATAGAGAGCTTGATAAGATGAAAACCTTGGAGCTTCAAGGCAATTGAATCATAAAGTAAAAACAGCAATTGATTCCTCAAAAACATACATTAAAAGAAAGAAACCTGGGTTTGCATCAGGAAAATGTGGTGGATCTCTTATAACCGCAGTATTGGAGTCATTTTCACTTGAATCTGTTACCGTACTGCTACTAACACTAGGCTTCTTGGGTACATCCTTGATGGGAGTTGTCTTGATATTCATCTCCAAGAATGCGTCAACCAGTGCGCTTGCGAATTTGGCATCATTTATGTGAAGTTGAAATTTCTTGACCGTTTATGATCCAGAGAGAAAATAAATACGTAAATAATTGATCTCTTAAAGAATTTGTTAATATGCCACTAAGACAGATTTCCAGTGCTTGTTAATAAGAGAAAATTACTGCACTGGCGGCTAATAAAACTTCCTTCTGACTAACATACAATGAGGAGGGAATTTGGTAATAATTGCTATTGCTTGTACCTTTCTTGCTTCACTAGGCTGAATAGGATTGCACATCTCATCTATTAAAGCACCAGTTTACTTGGGATCGTAAAAAGGCTTTCCTGGTGCATCTAATGCTTGTACCTTTCTTGCTTCACTAGGCTGAATAGGATTGCACATCTCATCTATTAAAGCACCAGTTTACTTGGGATCGTAAAAAGGCTTTCCTGGTGCATCTAATGCAGAAACACCAAGCTCTGGAAGGCAAACACAAACTTTTAATGATGATGTTTGAGTTTGTCTGCCATGAATTTGACACATTTCATGTTTTCCTCTACAGTTGTTCACATTAGAGAAACCTCTATATCCGATTATAAAGTTGACATGATCTCATTTATAAGTAAGTCATATATCAATGAGTTAAAAAATCTCTGTTTCCTCGGAATGTACAATTTAAACCATTCAAATTCCCATGCACATGTCAAGTTACCAAGTGAATGATTAAGCATAATGCGTCGTTGATGTTCAAAGGATACTTTACAGCTCAAACACTATCAAGGAAGAGTGTAAACCTGTTCGTTGTGTACATGAATCTTCCGATTGCTGATATGTGGTGGAATCGTATGCTTGGCACCAAAATTCACCATGTCCAATGCTCCCTCTCAGAACAAGCCGAAGATTCTTCTCTAAGATAGCATCAAAGATTTAACTATCGCAGGCCATCACACCACCAACTACATAATCAACAACTTCTGTAGTTGTTATAGTTGGATGTTAGATATAAATATATACATGAATCTGAAATTGTAAATACACTATTATTTAAGGTTGGCCTAAATTTAATTAAACTATTAAAGTTAAGTATTTATTGGTCATAAATGAAGGTGTGGAATTTAATGTAAATACCATAAATAAAGGTATGGAATTCAATGTGAATGTCATAAATAAAGGTGTGGTATTCAATGTGAATGCCATAAATAAAGATATGGAATTCAATGTGTAGATGTAATTTTCGTAATTTCTCTTTCAGAATGGGTTAAATTGAAATTATGAAACTAAGGCTATAAATAAAGAAGTTATGGTCCCTGAATTCGTAAGTAGTTTTTATTCTGGTATCTCATTGTCAAGAAACATTAGTTTTGAAAATTAGTATTGAATTTTGAAGATCAAAACCTAAAGAGGTAAAGAATCATTTTGCTTTTATAGATTTAAAATCATTTTGCTTTTATGGATTCTGGTACGCTTCCGCTATCCAATTTGATTTACTTGATGATTTGATATGATGACTAATGAAGTTTTGTTTTAACTTTAAGTTATAAAGTTCTAACAAACGGCATCAGAGAACTTCATATCAAATCATTGAGGATTAGTTTTATTTGTGTTTAATTATGGATTCAGATTCAGAAAAGAAGGATTCCAAAATAATACTAGGTTAGTAAGAGGGATAAGGTTTTCAACCCAGTGGGAGTTTCCCGAAATTCAATAATTTATTTTCAAATTAAGGTTCTCTTTTGGTAAAATATCAAGTGAGGATAATAAAGTTACAAAATGTTATAATTTCAGATATTTTCAAATAAAAACACTTTTATAACCTTTTCAGTTTTATGATCTTTGGGATTATTAAATTCAAATTATAGTTTAGTTATGATAAATATTTTAAAATTTATTAATGACAATAATATATTGCCAAAGTAGCCTCTTTTGTGGAAATTATTTTATTTTTTAATATTAAGATGGTTGTGGCTATTTAATTATGTAAATATTAATCGTTCCAAAGGAAGGTTACTATTTGATAGAATTATATGTTCATTTGTGGTAATAGATATAGAATAATTATTAAGGTTCCATGTGAGTAATAAATCGGCTAAACGGAAGGTTTATTATTTGACAAGATTTATTATTCATATTTGATAACTACATTAAGATTTATTTGTGATAATAAATATGTGATAATTATCAAGCTTCAATGTGAAAAATAAATCGGCCCAAATGAAGGTTTATTATTTGACAGAATTTATTATCTATATTTGATTATTGCACTAAGAGTACCACTTACAAATTAATATTTCCGTCCAAAGATTAAATAATAATATTGTGCTAGTATCTGTTGACGAGATTAACCATTATTTGAATTATTAATCTTATTATGGGCATGTTGTTTTGTTCTAAAGATTCAACGAATCAATCTGCTTATATGGTTTCTACCAACATCAATTCAGTACCAATGCTTAAAAATAATTTTAAGAATGGGAAAGAGAGCATGATGATCATTCTCGGTTGCATGGTTCTTGACCTTGCATTAAGGACTGAACAACCTGCTTCTCTTACGGACAAAAGTTCCATTGAGGAAAAATAGGACATTAAAAAGTGGGAAAGTTCAAATTGCATGAGTCTCATGATCATAAAATGTGGGATTCCATAGACTTTTAGGGGAGATGTGTCTGAGAAGGTTACTACAACCACTGAGTTTCTTAAAGAAATTGAAAAGCGTTTTGTAAAAAATGATAAGGCTAAAACAAGTACGCTTTCGTTGAACTTGATTTCAATGAAGTTTAAAGACAAATCAAGCATTAGAGAGTACATCTTTGAAATGTTAAATATTGCTTCAAAACTAAAATCACTAAAGTTAGAGCTATCTGAAGATTTGCTCATGCATTTAGTTTTAATTTCTCTTCCGGTACAATTTAGTCAATTCAAGGTCAGTTATAATTGCCAAAGGGACAAATGAACTCTTAATGAGCTCATTTCTTATGGTGTCCAAGAAGAAGAAAGGTTGAAGCAAGAACAGGCTAAAAGTGCTCACTTGGCTAGTACCTATCAGGACAAAAATAAAAAGAGGAAAATGGTTAATGAGGCTGATAATGATTCTCACAAGCAAAAGAAAAAGAAAGAAAATAATGCTTCTTGTTGTTTCTTTTGTGGTAAACCTGGACATATGAAGAAGGAATACACTAAGTATCACGCTTGGCATATAAAGAAAGTTCCATTTTTTTAATTTTGTTTGTTTTGAGGTTAATTTATTTTTAGTACAAATACATATTTGGTGGCTAGATTCAGGTGCTACTACTCACATAAGTGTGTCAATGCAGGGTTGCTTGAGTGAATTAAGGAAAAATAGACAAATATAAGGAGACTAGATGCTAATAGATCTTTAAGCGTCTTAAAACTAATACATACAGACATTTGTGGGCTATTTCTTACGGCTTTTTAGAATGGTCAATAATATTTTATTACGTTCATAGATGATTATTCTCGTTATGATTACCTGTGTCTCATTCATGAGAAGTTTCAAGCATTGGACATATTTAAGGCATATAAGGCTGAAGTTGAGAACCAACTTGACAAAACTAATAAGGCTATCATATCTAATCGTGGTTATTATAGTAGATATGATAAATCAGGTATATAACGTCTAGGACTATTTGCCAAATTCCTAGAAGAGTACGAAATTATACCACAATACACAATGCCAGGTACTCCTAACATGAATGGTGTTGCTGAGAGATGAAACCGAACATTAAAGACATGGTAAGAAGTATGATTGCTCATACTACTTTACCTGATTCATTCTGGAGTGAGGCATTAAAGACAACAACATATCTTCTTAATAGAGTACCAACAAAGGCAACAGTTAAGGCCCCTTATGAATTGTGGGCTGGAAAATAACCCAATATTAAGCATTTATGAATTTGTGGTTGTTCAGCTGAAGGAAGGCCTTATAGGCCAAATAAAAGGAAATTGGACTCAAGAACAATTAACAGTTATTTTGTTAGATACTCCGAACGGTCTATAGGGTATAAGTTTTATGATCCCGCAATAAGATTATTTTTTGAGACGAGAAATGTCAAGTTCTTTGAGGATGTAGAGTTTGGTGGGAGAAATAAAGTTAGAGACTTTATCTTTGAAGAAGAATATATTTTTCTACCCATGATTGTTCTTGACAATAATCAAGATTATATTCCTGATGTTATTCAAGAAACAATACCAGAATTATAAGACAATGTCAGGAATGATGGAAGATGATCAAATCAACTTTCATCAAGCCATTAAGAATAATAATTCTCAAAAGTGGATTGATGTCATGAATGAATAGATGAAGTCCATGAAAGATAATGATATTTGGGATCTTGTTCCATTGCCTCAAGGTGCAAAATATATTGGTTGTAAATGACCATTTAAAACCAAAAAGGATTCGAAAGGTAATGTAGAAGATATAAGGCCCGTCTTGTTGTGAAGGGATTTTACTCAAAAGGAAGGTATCCATTGTAATGAGACTTTCTCTCCAGTTTCATCCATAGTTGAAAAAATCAACCGATTCCACTCGCAATCGGCCGATTTTAATAAGATCGGTGGAAACCGAGTTAAAAAGAGGTTGAATCGGAGTGCTATAAAGAGGCTGATCGGGGGTAATTCACACAATGGTCAAAAATAATAGGTGGCATTCTCGTAATTAAAAGTTGACTCGATTTTGACTTGAGTCAAAAATAATAACTAACTCCAAATAATTCAAAAAAATCCAAAAAATATGGGAAAATATCATAAAATATAATACACATCATAATATAAAAATGACATGTTCTATAACTAATAACCCACCGATTTTGACTAAGTTAAAATTTTTGTATAGGATTGATTTGGATCGATTTAACTGAACCGATTCCTGACCAATTTAAACCAATTCGATCGGATTCAATGACTCCATCGAAAACTTATTCAGACCTCGATTCCAATTTTTGCAACTATGGTTTTATCGAAAAGACTCATCCAAAATAATTATGGCATTAGTGACACATTTTAATCTTGAGTTACATCAAATAGATGTAAAGACTGTGTTTCTAAATGGTAACATTAATGAAACAATTTATATGGTGCAACCAGAAAATTCTGTATCGGGAGATTCAAAGAATATAGTTTGCAAATTAAAGAAATTCATCCATGGACTTAAGCAGGCTTCTCATCAATGGTATCACAAATTTCATCAAGTTATTCTCTCATTTGGTTTTGAGATGAATCTGATTGATGATTGTACATACCATAAGTTTAGTGGGAGTAAGTATATTTTTCTGGTTTTATATGTTGATGATATATTGCTTGCCAGTAATGATATAAGCTCTTGCACGACACAAAGAGATTTTTATCAAAGAAATTTGAAATGAAAGATCTTGGAAATATGTCTTTTGTATTAGGAATTCAAAAACATCGGGATTGCTCTCGATGTATATACTCAGATTATCACAGAAGACTTATATAGAAATAGTACTTAAGAGATTTGGCATGCAAGGCTGTAAACCAGGAGATGCCCCTGTTTTTAAAGGAGACAAATTCAGTCTCAATCAATGTCCTAAAAATGATATAGAAGGAAAGGAAATGCATAAGATTCCCTACGCTTTATTAGTAGGAAGTCTTATATATACTCAAGTATGTACGCATCCAAATATTAGGTATATTGTTGGAATGTTGGGTAGATGTTTAAGTAATTCGAGTTTGGATCATTGGAAAGCGGCCAATAAAGTCATGAGGTATCTTCATAGAATAAAACATTACATGCTTACATATCAGTAGTTAGATCAACTTGAGATCATTGGGTATTCTGATTCTGATTTTGCTAGATGTTAATATAGTTGTCGATCCACTTCTGGCTATCTCTACCTACTTGCTGGAGGAGCTATTTCTTGGAATAGTGCTAAGCAAACACTCATAGCTTCTTCCATCATGGCAACTAAATTCATAGCTTGTCATGAGGCATCCAATTAGGGAAAATGGTTGCGGATTTTTTTTCAAAAGGTTGTGCATTGTTGATAATGTTGAAAGACCACTTAAGTTATTTTGTGACAATCAGTATGTAGTATCATATTCAAATAACAACAGGAACTCATAGAGATCAAGTTTCTCATTGTGAAAGAAAGAGTTCAGAGTGGTAATGTCTCTATAGAGCATATAAAGACAAGCTCCATGGTTGTGGATATGCTTACTAAAAAAATTTACCGCCTACGGTCTTTCATGAGTATGTTACTCATATGAATGTTAAATTATTTAATGATATGCTACTTTAGTGGGAGTTTGTTTTGTTGCGGTATTTTGTTTATGTTTCATTCTTTCACTCTATTTTGATGATCTCATAAGGTTGGACCATTTCAAATTACATGTATTTTTCATGCTACACATCCACACTTGATCTATGTCATTTAATTATGTTGATGTATGTGACCACAGATGGGTTTAGTTACAATAAATGTAACGAAAATTACCTTGAGTGTAACACCCCAATCCGGTTTACTCTCAACCCGGACCAGAACTGTTACGAAGGATCGAACTACTCGTAAACCGATTAAGTTGGCTGACCCAAAACCTAAACGGCTACGACATAACCCTCTCAACGTCTCAAGATGGAGCACGCCGCTGATGCGCAAACAATATATGAATGAGATGCAAAACCCTAACAGGATACTACGTGAATATTATGATAATCATCACACAGTAAAATAATTAAAATAGCAACAAAATTCAAAAAACAACCTGGAATAAAACGGACAGAGTCTCCCCTAAAAGTGCAATAAGGGGACGACCTGTTAAAACATGACACAATACAATATATATGAAACGATAATTTACATTACAATAGGGTTCTAAAACCTCCACACATTCTTAGTTGGCGTCTCGCCCACTTGTAATCTCATACTCAGCTCATTTGGTTCTTGTTCATTTCAACATAGCACATCATTAGAGTTTTCTTCAAAACATTCCAAACATTTCCAAAACAAGGCATACAAGCCTCACAAACGCATGCATTTATCTATATATATATCTGCACAATCATATACATCCACAATTATCATGCAGCCACATCATATCTTACACAAAAGTTGCCGCGGCGTCAGGCATGTGTGTGCACTGCAACCGCTAGTCCTTTGTCAAGGCCGGTATACTCCAATCCTCTTCCTCACCTACATATATAGTAAGAAAACGTCAGCAACGGGTGTCACTGGTCCAGAAATAACTAATATCAAACTGAAACATGAGAGCAAACTCTCATGGAAAGCAAACATCCATATATATATGTCTTCCTCAAGAACTCTCATAAGGGCAACTACAAAGGAGCCGTTGAGCAGCTGACTCAACAGCATCCTGATTTATCTGGTACTGTGCCCCTCATGGCACTTCTTTTTCAGTACTTCACGTAAAACTTTATCCTAAGCCCTATCCGAACCTCCATATCTCTCCTGGCCTTGAGCATGTAGGCTGAGTACTCTCAGACAGTCGCCTTTAGTACCTTTTGAAACGGTCCGGACATGCGCTGTACTAAACAGTACCCGTAAACCTCCACGTCCTCCAGGTGTGAGGAACTCAAACGCGGAGCTGTCAGGATCCCTCGGGAATGGAACAGTCCGCTGGCACTAATCCAGAGCCCGCTTTGACTGGCACGGCATCTGCTCATGGTACATGCAGTCGACTCATCTTCTCTTGTCTCACTGAAAACTCGATAAAACTATTTATAGGGCTGGGTCGGGATTTATTATAATAGGCCCAAAGGCAACTTGAGGTGGATCTTATTTTCGAAAACAAACTCGAGGGATCTCATCCTCGAGGGTTATTAATTCCGAAAACCATCGACCAGGTGACCCGTGTTAGGTGGGGTCCAATAAATCATCCACCTGACACATCCTACGATCAATAAATCAAATCACCGATAGAATAGAGCGATAAAACCTGAGAAGCGTGTCCTAACGGACCTGTCAGAAGCTCCAAGAGCAGTCTCATGCCTAGACGGCGAGCTCCTGTAATGAACCTATATGAACATAACTATTTACTAACGCCCATCCATATATGATGCACGCCTATATAACTAATATATCCACATGCATTACAATAATCTAATCAAACATGACAATCATATCGACAATTACCCTACATCTCTAATTGTCAAGCAAGTTAATGATTTTATCATTTCATATGTTACTTATTACCGAGCACTTTTAATTCCACTTTCAAAGCATACCTATTCCAATTAGATGACAATGGTTTAATCGATTTAATCTGTTTAACTTAATGCTAGCATGAAAAACCTAATTCATCCAAATTCGTAAATTAACTAGTTAACAAGCATTTAATTAACTATTCAACGGTTTACTAACAATTTCATTAGTAAGCATTTACATCATACAACACAATTTACGCTAATCATAACAGGTTTATCATAATCACGATTAGTTAAACTAAAATCATGAAGTTAATACAATTAATTCTAATATGCTACCATGACCACACATGTATGTAATAATTCAAAAAAAGAAGGAAGAACCACCTCGCGATCGGCGCTGAAATCGGTGCCGACGGATGAAGGCGGTGAAGGCGAGTCAACGGTTTTCCGGCGACTGTGCCGGCGGTTTTCCGGCAGCTCCGGTGGTTTTCCGGTGACTACTCCGGCGAGGCAATCGGAGGTAAGGGTTAGCATTGTCTCGGTGAGCTGGACCCAACGGTGGTGACGACAAGGGCAGCAGCGGCGGCGATGGCCACCGACGGCGGTGTCGAGTGCGGTCGGGGCGGTCGATCGCTCCGATCAGACCCACGGCCGGCCTCGACGGCGGTGCTAGGCAGGGGGAAAGGTAGGGGAAGTCGAGGGGGAAGCTCCGACATCATGGCGGCGGCGGTCCGGCACAGACGGCGGCGGAATCGCGTCGGGAACGGCAGGAAATCGAGGGCGATTTCCGGCGTCGCGACGGCTGGACAGTGGCCGGGCGTGGTCGAGGCGGCAAGGCGACCGCACGGCCGGGCTGGGCGGCGTCGATCGGCGGCAAGGTGGCGTCGACGGCGGTGGCAAAAGTCGAGGGCGGCGGCTAGGGTTTGGGCGGTGAAGGGAAGTGTCGGGGAAGAGGATGGGAAGTATGAGGCGGTGGCAAGGTTGTAAATAAGACTTGACTCGACACCGGCTCTAGTTAAGAATGATAACTCACTCGGAATAAATCCTAGAAAAATCCAGAAAAATTGGGGAAAATCCCATAAAATCAAATAAAACACCACAACATCCAAATGACATGCGGTATAACTAATAACCCACCCGAATACCATCTAACGCGTCCTAATGCGTTATTCGGCCTAAACTAATTCTACGGTCACAACATAAAAAAATAAAAAATCATCAACTGTATACTCTCATATCACTGATAACTCGGTCTGCTGATGCGTATCTGACGCTATCATCGATACTTGGGTATACATGAACCCTCATAGCACGTGCACATGGTCGGCCTCGGCCCCGCACACGTGTTTTGAAAGCAGAACCGACTCAAACTACGGTCAAACCGACTGGCTAATGACTATAAAACCCTGACTCGAGTCGCGGGTTTTACATTGAGAGATTGTTAAATGTTGGACATAAATATATACATTAATTTAGAATTGTATCATATATTATTATTTAGGGTTGGCTTAAATTCAATTGATATATTAAAGTTAAGTATTTATAAGTCATACATAAATGTATGGAATTCAATATGTAAATACTATTTTTGTAATTTCTTTTTTATAATGGGTTAAATTAAAATCATGAAACTAAGAATATAAATAAGGAGGTTATGATCTATAAATTCATAAATAGTTTCGTTTTGGTATCCAATTATCAAAAAACTTTGGTTTTGAAAACTAGTATTAAATTTGAAAGATCGAAACTTAAGGAGATAAAAAAAGACCTAATGAGGCAAAGAATCATTATATTTTATAGATTCAAGTACGCTTCTGCTACCCAATTTAATTTTACTTGATGATTTAATATAAATATTAATAAAAAATTATTTTAAATTTAAGTTATAAAGTTGTAAGAGTTGTGTACAAAACAAATGTCTTGTGTTCTAATAATAATGTAAGACGAGGATGGGTCGTGGAAATCGGAATGATATAGAAACATTTCCAAATCAGAGTAAAAATTTCTTGGAGAGATTTTAAATCATAATTAATTTTTGTAAATTATAATTAAAAAAATATTCATTTTACTTTTTTTTTATTGGCAACGAAAGAGAGTCTTAAAGAAGAAGACAAAATTGATTCTCCGTGAGCAACCGCGCAATGCTTACGTTGCCAAAAATATACCATTAATTAAACATATAACATTAAAATTCCTGGCCTCCTCTTATAGAAACTTATGGATCCAAAATATACAATCAACAGAACCGCGCTTCGAATTTACATATGATTATTCTGGGCAAAATTTACAAGGGCAAGAGAAAGTATCCCGCTTCATGGTTAAATGAGGATATTAAAATGAAGGACATTCTTGCAGTTTTTATGATACTACCACAAATGTATAAAAGAACATTAGCCGGCTAAAATGACAGCAACGCTGGATGTACTTACCATACAATTGGATTTATTTGGGCGGTCTCTCAAGTGATACCCAGCCAAACTTGCCTTTCCGAAAATCTGTCAACACTCTAAATGCTGCCTGGTTAACATCTACATTGAACAATTGCAAAGAGATCTTCTCGACATAGCTGAAAAGTAATTTGATGGCGTTAAACTTCTTCTAAAGACAAAGTGCACTACAACAATGCATGGATGACA
>JAURVB010006773.1:0-29257 GCA_033002965.1 Piper betle | reverse complement strand
ATGCACTTTGAGTGGAGAGTGTTATAAAATTAGATGTATCCAGCTGATACTACTGACATGAGGTAATTTAAAGACATTGCTGCAAAATCCTAGTGAAGATTAAACATATTTAATCTGAATCCAGAAAGTAATATAGAAATTACTTACCATAGATTACGTAGTAGAAATTTTTCTCAATTCTTAGTGAGCCACAAATCGGAAGTTGCTATTTTTCACAGGTTAAACCAGAACCATTAGATTTATCAACTGGACGTTGCATTAGAGAGTCAAATGTCAGACCACAATTCTCAAACTTGTTATTTTGTACTAACCGTAGTGCACATATTTATAAAGAGTGAAATGGTGGCGTTTACTAGAATGACTGAATGGTAATATCTTTTACCAAATGACCATTCATCATAAGTTTGTAACCTTTAAAAAAGATATATCATTTAGCCAATGATTAGGTTAAATAATTATTTCTAACGCTTAGAAAAGCAACTTACTTCAACTCTCTGGTAACACCAGATCAAGGAGCTGCTGCGCACATTCTTCGCTTCAGCAAACGATTGATCAAAGATGATTTTCCCACATTGGGATAGCCAACAATGCCAGCTTGGACCTAACATAAAGCTCACAATACTTAACTTTTTATATAACTATATTGTCCAAGGAACTAAAATGTTCACGACATGACAGAAACTTTGAGAAACATGAACATTCATTTGAGCTTCGTGACAAAGACAAAATAAATATGTAGGAAATGAAATCCTGAGTATAAAGCAACACCACACATATTTAAGCTTCTTTAGAAAGTCAAGACAAAAAACATACGACCTCTGAATAAATAGTCAAAGAAGAAAGTGAACTTTCAAAATTTTTATTCAATGAACAAAGGGAATGCCCCACGAGGAACCACATGACCAGCAAAACCAACTTTTTCTTAACAATAAAATAACATGTTCAAATCACTTGGACTTGCATTAGAAAAAAGGAAAACACTGCAGGAAATATAAAAAGTTTAGGAATCGTTGTACAAACTAGGTCAGCCAAAGCCAAGGAAAAAAAGCAAATACTTAAAAAGAGATACCAATAAGTAAAACATGCCATCAATAAATAAGACATACCGGACAAGGAAGTAGTCCTTTGGCTCTGCGCTTGGCATTTACCCCCATAGCTAACGATTTTGCAAGCCTTCCAAGTTTCATTGTTCCCTGTTATTATTCTATTTGATCAATAAAAAAGGCAAATACTAATATGGAATATATCTACCAATTCTGAGATACTTTACATACCATCCCAAGTTGGCCATTAGCAAATACAACCTTTATTCCTTGTCTTGAGAAATAAGAAGCCCAAGCATTTCTGTCTTCATTTGATATCATATCTTCTCTATTCAGAACTAGAATCTTTTTCCTGTTTCCAAGCCACAAATCCATCTGTTGAATCCAGAAATAAAAAAAGAAAAATTTATACATAATTCCAAAATCAGGAACTCTTCTAAATAAAAAATATGGACATTGAAGCCACCTGAGGATGGCTTGTTGCCGTGGGAATTCTTGCATCTCGAACCTCAATAATAACATCCATCAACTTGAGTTGATTTTTCAGTTCTTTCTCTGTCTTTGCGATATGACCAGGATACCACTGCAATTGAGTAATAAAAAACGTGATCTATAACTCTGCCCTGCTGTAAATCATAGTTCATAGCACACACGAATAACTAAGCTATTATGCTTATCATTCAATTAGCAAACAGACAATCAGTAGCAATTAGTATGAACTAAAGTTCAAAAATTCATAAACAGATTAACCGTCAGACCTATGTCATACCTGAACAGGACGGAGGGATTTTGTCCAATGATAAAGGTCAGTATCGAGTTCCAGCCAATCAAATTCTTCATCTTCACTAAGAAATCTCTTATTTTGCATATCGCTTCGTTCTTTCAGTAATAAACTTGGGTTCTTCCCCACAATCTGCATAACTAAAAGCCTGTTTTTTCATTCTTTTGCCACAAAAAACTTCGACAGTTTTGCAGATAACGAAATAAAAGCGATGACGCATCTGTACAACGTATTAACAACAGCATTCTGCTCACTCAACAGCCATTCGTTAGTCACTAAATTTTGCAAACAACAACTTCAGAGTAATCTCCGGTTTTCGCATCCCCGAGCATCAAACCAAAAATATATACAGGTCCCATAGCCCAAACCCAAACCACGTTGAAACTTCAAGAGTCTAGCACTACTCCACATACCGTACATCTTGACACAGAAATTCGAGCTTACACATCAAAATTCAGCAATCACACACCAAACGACGACTCATTTCTCGCGAAAATCAATAGAAAGAAAAAAGGAATGGGTATTATATTTAGAAAAATTTAGAAAAAATATATGGTTATATATTTAGTACAGTGTGAAAGTGTATCTGTGCTATTTTTAATTATTAAAATGTAAATTATATTTGTTAGGTACACTGAATAAATTTTATTATAATTAGCCAAATAACCCGTGCGATGTGCAGGTTAAATTTAAAATTAGCTTCTAAAAAGTATATAAAACAACATAAAGTTAATATAATCCTTTAACTTATTGGAATTTTTAAAACTTATCAAATAAAGATTAACCCCTACAAAACAGAAAATTAGTTTGCTAATTGTGGGGACCTTACGGAAGAGTCACAAAACCTCCATTGCAGACTTATGTGGGTGTTTACTCTCTTGAGGAGTAAGCACATGCAACTTAAGAACCATTTTATGCATGTCATCTTGTTTCTAGCTGATTTGCTTCTTACCTGATTAGTGTTGTGATTAATAGTTGTACTTCTTGCATTTTTTTACCAGACCGAATTCACTACAACTGTGGCTTTTGCATTACTTCATTGATCCTGTCGTACGCCCACAAATACAGATTGGGCTTTGGAAGCCACACTGACCTGCCTACGATCATCAGATTTCATCAGTTGAAAGCTGGAAAGCAACTTAGTCTGAAATACCAATAATTCATTCATCCTAGAAGAACACTAATTGTAAGCATACAGACAACACCTCCCGAGTCCGGATATTTGTAATGCTTCTTCAGCAACGCATTCGGAGAAGTCTTGTCAATTATTTTTCTAGTCACTGAAGGGAAGAGTGACTGTGAGAGTGAAGTTAGATGTTATCATTTGAAGAAGAATCTTACATTTCTTTGAGGGAAAAAAGGAGATTACATTGAATTTGTCTATTATTAGATGTTAATCATGCAGTTCTTACACTTTCTTACAATGTGATGGACCTTGAGATTCATCACATGAGTTGAGTATGGGTAACTAGTAAGCTGTCTACGAAGCAGCTTCTAGTAGACTAACTTAGCTTTCATTAATATCTTGTTTGCTTTTCTTACTTCCCTTCCTCTCTACCGTATATTTAATATCTAATGAAGGGAAAGAGCAGGCTTTTCTTGGTGGCATTGCAAGCCATTTTTTCCAAGCCATTGGCTGCTTTTTTGTGATGACAATGCTAATGCTCGATAAATTGGACGACGATATTTAAAAGATCTCAAAGTTATTGATCCTTCTATTGACTTTTTTTTTCCGAAAGAGAACCTCCTATTCTATTTAAGGAATATCCTAACAAGGTTCTATTATCGGAACATGAGATGTGTGTGCATGTGCGTTTTATTTTTCTTTCTGCTGAATATTCAAAACAATTGGGCAATTTGATTAAAATGGTACAAAAGTTTGAACCGTATTGAATTTAAAGGTTGTATGTAATATATTAGGTACAATCAGGTGGTACAATATGATATTTAAAATTATGCTAAAGCCACTTTATTTAAGTTGACTTCATCCCCAAACTAGTTAGCTCAAGTATATATTTTTGTAATTTAGTTTGAGCGGAGTCGATTAACAAATAATTGATCTTCAAACCTTGTTTATTTTGTGGTGTGGAGAGAACTCAGGCAATACTTGGTTTATCTAAATACAATTCACGAGTCAAAACTATAAATATTTATTCAAATTAATTTCTAACAAACTTTGGTTAATTTGAGCTTAATCAAAACAGGCAAGAGTAAAAGAACAAAAAACAATTAAAAGTAAATAAAAAGATAAAATAAAAATAAAATAAGGCAAATATTTATGTTATGGAAAACGGGGTGACCCCTCAAAACCCCACCCCTGCCCCATTGGTTCGGTTTTGAACCCACCCACCAAACCAAATTAACTGAACTTCACTCGGCCTCATAATTTTGTCACCGATTCTGAACCGAATTACTTTTAAAACCAAATTATTAATTCAATTCACTAACTGAATAATCGAATAACATCATTTGTAAAACCTTGAGAATAATTAGGTTATTTTATCCTAAAATAAATATTAAATATTATTAAATTAATTTAATTTAATAATATTTATGAATTATTTCTAATAAGCTATATTTATTATTTTTTGTATTTTGTTATTATAAAATGTGTATATATTTATGATTAATTTATTATAACCTTTTATTTTTTTATTTTTGTCAGTTTCACATACCAAACAATGTGTATATAAATATATCATTCTCAACCCAAAGGGAATGGAAATTGTGGGAAATAATCACCTTTGTTAAGTTTTTTAATACAAATAGTTTTGAAGTTTGTCAAAATTCATCATTTAAGTTAGTTGCACGTCGACATATCCATACGTTAATAATATTTTGAAGTGTATATTTTTTATATTAAATTATTACTAGAGTTTTAGTTTAATTGAGTGGTCATGAATTACCATGTTGGCCCATGCACCAACACTTATATGTATTTGTATGTATACTTCTCTGTATTACTATACTTCTAGTTTAATGTAATAGTCATAGGTTATCATGTTAACCCATACACAACACTTATATGTATGATCCCACTAGAATGAGCATGTTACCGTCCACTAGATTTCAGTGCATGTTTATGTTTATGTATGACTAGATTTTAGTAGATATTTATGCTTATGTATGGCTAGATTTCATTACATGTTTATGCTTATGTATGGCTAGATTTCAGTACATGTTTATATTTATGTATGATACAGATATATTACAGTCGAATAGATTCTTGTATATGTATATATTTATATATGATACGGGCATGTTATCGTGGACTAAATTTTGATATATGTATATATTTATATATGATATGGGTATGCTATTATCGACTAGATTCTAGTACATGTATATATTTATAACATTATTTGTTCCATTGAATTGTCTGGGCTATTCATTATGTGTTATGACACAATATATATAATTATAAATGTATGTATTATTGTGTTATATATTGTGCGTTAATTATTCACCAAATTTGTACGATAATAGTTAAATTATTAAATTTATAAATTTTTAACATTATACTTTGGTCTACCACTAGACAAGAAAATTAGAATATTATACCATTTAAGTTATAAAAAAATTATTTAATGATTTAATTAAATTTATATCATTATTTTAGTAAACATAACCCATTAATAAGCAATTTCAATTGTATATAATTATATATCATATTACATAAACAAAATTTAATCATATAAATATCATAATTTTATATTAATTAAGATAAAATATAAATTTTTGAATTTTTTTAAACTTGATCTTCAAAGTTCGCTTCCTTTTTAATCTTTTTTTAAACCAATTTATGAATGTAACGCTGTTGATTCTTTTTTCCTATTAATTCGTTTAAATCGTGGTTTTTTTTGCTGTACATGTTGGGTGGTTTGATTCATATATCTGACATAATACTGGGACTTAGTTTGCTTGTATTCAAATAAATGTTTAGGATTTGATTTTTTTAAACCCTATGTATATATCAATAAAGATGAATTTGATTATTAGGTGAAGATGCAGACTTCCTGCTAATTGATATTGATTTTTCCTATGGAGATGGTTTGTTTATAGCTAGCTACTCTTGTAATCTGATGTGCTTTGATCGATCCCCACTAGGTTTGGTGTTTTTTTACAAAAAAATTAGTTAGGTGTATTTATATTTGTGATGCGGGAAGGGTTTCCTGATGTGACTGCGGAGTTATGAAAGATTCAATTGAATTCTGAGTAAACTGATGCCGGAGCATATATTAGGAATGTGCTAGATTTAGAATTTCTTTTGTAATAAGCCATAATATTAATTTCTTTCTTTAGGATTCATAAACTGTAAAGCACTTACAGCAAAGAGCTTCTTACTTTTCTTGTGAGGGCGTGATGAAAATTTACGATTTACGTGCAGGAGTCTTGTCCATCGATTAAGAATATCCTCATCCTTGATTCTGAAGGAAAGCGAGTTGCAGTCAAGTATTATTCAGATGATTGGCCCACTCTTAATACTAAGATATAGAATAGGGAGATAATTTATGGTGTTATAGTGGGAGGACTAAGCTATACTGAGTATGCAGTTGTTTTCGATTCGGCTGTCGGTGAAGGTGATAAAATTTGATGTTGTGATAATTCTTTTGGCATGGGATATACACTAAAATACTCCATTGAAAACAAAGTTGGCTCCACTTCTTTTTTTGGTTATCAGTGAAAATAAATGGCACAATCTTCTCCATTATTATCTCTATGTAGTTGTCATTTGTACAATCGTTTGGAAGATCCAAACCCAAAAATAGTGGTATTTGCTTGTCTCTTCTCTAGCTATGAGATTCAGTTGTCATGGATGCTAGAGACTAATATGGCCTCCCCCTATTAACCGGTTTGCTTGCCTCATTTGAAGATTTACTCGTGCATTACATTATCCTATATATACTTCAAGGGAATAATTTTTATTTATTTATAATCACATGTAGTTTAGGATCCATGTCCCCGACACTTTTTTGGGCACTAGGTAGATGAGTGTGTTAACTAGTCTTTCATTGTGTATTAATTTTGAGGGTATTAAATCCTGTTCTTAAAAACATTGTTGTTGGGGTCTAGTGTGTATATTGTCCTGCCTTGTTTATGTGTAGTGTGTGAAGCATACAGTTGGCTTTAGTATCTTGGTATCTTGATGGCATTATTGTTGAAATTGAGTGCGTATATTGATTGTGTTTTGTGAATCATACAGTTGGGCTTAGCGTGTGCACTTTTTTATATATGATTTTATACAAATCCATGGAAGAAGACTTGGAATTTTCTCTGCTGCCAATTTTATGAGTGATGTAACTATTTTATTTATTTTACAGCTGAAATCACCATGATTCAAAATTATACCGTGGTTTATAAGTTTGTTCAGGACCTGCACTTTTTTGTTACCGGTGGCGATGATGAAAATGAGCTCATCCTGGCCACTGTTCTTCAAGGTTTTTTGACGCAGTTGATCTTCTGCTGTGGTGCTTTTCTTTCCATTTTGTATAGTTGACATATATTTAGTTCTTTAATGTATTGTGTGACCTACTGATCTTTTATGTAAGCTGCATTGTGACCCATTGCCTTTATTTTCAGAAATAACATTAACAAAAGGGTCAGCACTAGAGAATTTGGATCTCATTTTTTTATGCCTCGATGAGATTGTTGATGGAGGGTAGGGAGCAATTATTGTATTTTTTTAAAATTATTTATATTTTACGTCATTTAATTTTGTAGATGTGTGTGTGACGTGCGTGTGACGTGCGTGTGTGTATATATTGGAAAATGATAAAATGAGTAGTTGAGAATTTCAAGAACTCATTTTTATAGTGTTGGATGTGAGTTTTTTATAGTTTATTTTAGTTCCAATTAATTGAACGCCAGTTGTGAGTTTGACCCTGCGGTATGGACTTTATAGTCCTTCAATATTATAACTGGGGAGGAAATTATAACTGTAAATGATGGTACGTTAAACTGTGATTTTTTGTACACAGGATCATCCTTGAAACTGATGCCAATGCAATAGCCGGAAAGGTTGCGAGCAATGGGATAGATGGAAGTTCTCCATTGTCTGAGCAGGCGACCACTTAAATTAAACTTTGCTTTCACTAATGTTCATTTTAGCTTCTAATCCATGTTTCCAGAAATTACTGATCATAGGCTACTAAGGTTTTATTCTTTGGCGTTATTTTGCAGCTCATATGGCAAGCCTCTGCCACAGCACGGGAACATTTCACGAAATCTCATCTCTCATGAAGCATATAAATTGGAAAATAATTTTGATCGTTCTCCAAGCTTACTTTATCTTGTGAAGTTGAAAATTAGGGTTTGATGTATCTTTGCGAGATCGGACTAATAATGGAAATATCTTTCCCAATTATCCATTTGAATCCGGGAAGTTCTTGACATGATAAACAGCACGTGGCTATATGCAGACTAAAGCAGCATGTTTGGAAGTATGATCTGCGCCAATCTGTGAACGTTGTTTTTAGTATTTATGCTCCAACATGGCATTCAGAGGATAAAACAGGAAAGAAGGATAGAAAGATAATGTGGGGCTGCTTCTATGAAAGAGATTAGCTGTCCGTCATTACGATTGGTATTGAAGGACGCTGTGCTGCTTCTATGAAAGAGATTAGCTGTCCGTCATTGACAATTGGCCATGGCCCATTACTCTTGCAAAGACCCCAGAAAAAGACTACAGGTCACTGGTGGTGTTACTATTTGCTATTCTGCGAAAAAACAACCCCTGCTGAGTCATGGTCATTTTTTATTAGTATAAAATGCAGTAACTTTTTATTATTTTAATTTAATCGGGTATTGGGTTAGTAGACTAAATTAAATTTCAATGTTCTACAATGTATTGCATTTTTTTACTATACATGTGAGAAAATCTACCTCAAGTCATTTTAGAAGTTGGAGTTGGCTCACCCCAATTCCATTGTAGAAACTACCACATTTGTCAATCCTCATCTTTATAAGAGTCCTTGTAACAAGCGTTCCCTGTACCAACCAGCTAGCTCTAATACTAGTTCCTCACACATTGGCAGTTGCACTTCATATTTCTGGCACGTCCCATGGCTACCACCAACTTCCCTTCACTGGTACTCCCCATAAATATCTTCATCGTCCTTTCCGTCATCGTCTGTGTGTCTACGGCCGCTGCCGGCAAGCCACGCCCCACATTCCATTACCGGAAGGAGAAGCTGACCCACTTACACTTCTACTTCCATGACACAATCAGCGGGCGCCAGCCCACGGCGAAGGAAGTGGCCAGAGCCAGAACCACCGTCTCTCCCATCAGCTTCGGCGAAGTGATGATGATCGACGACCCCTTGACGGTGTCACCGGATCCAAAGTCTAAGCTCCTGGGAAGGTGCCAGGGGATCTACGCTTCTGCCTCACAACATGATGTTGGCCTCCTTATGGTAATGAACTTTGCGTTCATTGCTGGGAAGTACAATGGTAGCAATCTTAGCATCTTGGGCAGGAACGCCATCTTCTCGGAGGTGAGGGAGATGCCGGTGATTGGTGGCAGTGGGCTTTTCCGGTGGGCTCGAGGCTACGCTCTGGCTCGGACTCATTTTATTAATCTCACTTCTTACGATGCCATTGTCGAGTATAATGTCCATGTCATGCACTATTGAACATGTGAAAATGCCCAAGAATAAGAATATTACTTGTGTGTTCTAGAAAATGCCCAAGGCTAGTATATACCTTGTGCAACAGTTTTATTTTTTACATTTCTTCCCTCCCCACTCTTCCCTTTCCTTTTCGATTAATCTCTGTTTTTTCCACGGAGATTTCCATGGCTGCATGTGAGATTCCCGGAGTGAAGAATCATGAAAGCCTGATTAAGTTCACTTGCCGTGTATGAACTTATATCATAAGCTTATGAGAGTGTCCACTCTATCTATGACATCCAATGCTTTGATCTTGTCATATTAAAATCAACAGTTGGCATCGACCGTCACCTTGAGCCAAGTGCCTCCCTCTTAGCCGCGCTTGATGGAGAGTGGTTGTTGCTTTTACAAAGCCTGTGATTTTTTATTAATAGTCTTTTCGGTATCAAATTCTTGGCTTTTGCTTATACCAGGGGTCAGTTTCCATAAGCTCACAACCTGCAACATCTCTTGATCTTCCAGAGTCAGAACAGAAGATTGTGTATTAGGCTCGTCTTGCAAAGTGGGCACAGCTATCTTTTGGTTGGGAGAGCAAATTGGTGATTTAGCAGGGGATTTGATGCCTCCATTAGCCATACATTTGGACTGGCTTACCAAATGGTGAAGCCAAACCACTAAATGAAGCATGTAAGCTTCCGTCTTCTCCTTATGCGCATGATGGAGTGTCTCCATCTTCATTATATCGTTCTGCCCAGCAGGCATCCCATTCAGCTCAGACCTAAGCACATCAATATTTTCATTAGCATAAGAATAATCTTAACTTCCGCATATCATAACCAACAAAGTCTTGCAGAACAGTAAGTGAAGAATTGTAGAATCACCCTGTGTTTGCCCATTCACCAACCCAACCAAATCCATTATGTGCCCTAGTTTTGAACAGACAGTCAAAAAAGAAAAATAGATCAAGCAGATGGATAATTATATTTGGTAAGCATGCAGTGCTTACTCATGGCAGAGGATAATTACTTGGCTGTGTTAGCAGCCGTTGGTACAAGCCAACAGAGAGTTTTCTCCATCTCTCCTTTGATTTGGTGTACACCAACCTGCAAAGAAGCATAAACGCAGATAACTATGCAACAAACATGACGAATTTGCGTACAAAGAAAGGGACGAAGACATGCGATATAACTACCTCGTCTAAGACTTGGAATGATTGCAACTGGAACCAGAGAGCTGATTTGATGCTAGGTGGAAGTCCATGGTACAGTGCGTCTCTCATATGTGAAGGCACAGAGTTCGGACGTGATACCTGTGGCATGACTCCTTAATATACAAACATGACAGGCACTCAACGCATACATTCTACATTCCAAATATCAGAGTTACTAACTCAAGCATGCTGTCAAAAAGCTAGAAGTTTTTAAATCAGACGTTTAATTAATGGGCATTTTTTAGAAAAGTTATAAAGTGTAAAGAACTCACAATAGATTCTATCTGAGATATGATGTTTGTTAATGCAATGCAAGGCCAGATAGTCCCAATCTTTGTAGACTGCTAGCAGGTTTATCACCAGTGTCTGCAACACCACCATGAACATGGTTTTGGCTTCTATTATATGCCCCATACAATAGTTATATATCATTAATAACCAGATGCAGATCAAGGATTATGGGATCATTTTTTTTAACATGTACCTGACCCACCAAAAGCATCATGGATCTCCAGATATAAGAAATGGACAATGTCTACAAGCTTTTCTATGATCTACAAAACATATGCAGTAATTTATTACAAACTTTAAATTAATGCTTCTACAATTTCTTTTAACATTATCAAAATAGGTGAATCAGAAATATAGGCCTGAAGATTTCTGGGAAAAAGACATGAAAACAGAAAGAAAACCATCAAGAAGCATCATCTGTTACCTCCTCCATATTTTTAGACCACAAAGATTTTTTCTTGAGACTTCTCACAAGCTTTCTTTGGCTTTTTAACTCTGTCCTAAGAACTGCAAAACTTTCTCCTGTAAGCTAGAGATCATATGAGCAATGATAAACATGCAAACACAAAGAAAAAGCGCACAGGAATGACACACACGAGCACAAACCATAAAATGATATCCATAAGTGACCATATCAGCACGACGTTACCTCTTTGGGCCGTTGTTGGATGCCCATCTTCCCGAAGCTTTCGCTTATAATCTTGATCAAATCTATCCAATGCATTTAGTTCATGGTATAATTCCTGTAATAGGGTGAAAGAAAATATTCCTTATGAACTGTATATGTCAAATTCAAAAACAACTCGTATCCATCCAACAACAAACAAAATTGGTCTAAACTCGTCCTTGGGATCTATTCCCATGCTTAATCATATTTTGTTGAATGAGAAGACAGTCACAACAGTATGTGTAACTAAGGTCAATAGCTGCTGAATTGTGGATTCTGCCTCCTCTTGCAATTGTCTCTGAGGGATGAGCTCTGAGCTCAATCTAAACATGCAAAAAACTCTCGTTATGTGAGGATGATTCTAGAGAGGCAAGTGTCAGCTTCTCAGGATAAAAAGGTTATGAATATTACTTATCAAAATATCGGTTCAATTTATGCCACTCGGGATCCTTACACCGGTCTCCAAAACGAACTACTTCCCCAGAAAATATTTTTAGTTCTTCCCTGTAAAGAATGATAGTAATTGCTCTGGGAATGCCCCCAATCTGACAAATACCATAAGAAAAAAGAAAAAAATAATTGTTGAACCTTTTGTCAAAAGCTGCTATTTCTAGTAGCTCATCCACATCTTTAGAGATCAAGCGTTGGACTCCATCAGAGGTGAGCACTTCTTCTTTGAGGCGTTTAATATTTTCTTTTGAAAGAGATTTCATGAGGTTTGCACCCTTGACAATGGTGTTGGCAACCTCAAATGCTAGAATGGAAATTTTGTTGCTTTTCACGTTCATGCCTGTAACAAATCCACTACTGAGGTGTAAACTAGCCATACTGCTTCCAAGAGTGTCCAAAACTTCTGCTGCTTTTCCAATACCCACAGTGCCAGCACGGTTAATCAGTGAGCCAACTTCAGATACCTGCATTCATAAGGATAAATTTTTAAACTGGGAAGGTCAATACATTAGATGCAATTGATGGAGAGAATATTTTTATGTCCAACGGATAAAACTTCTATCAAGTACAGAATAATAAACATCACTATTTACGCAATTATCAGATTATCCTAATAAAATTTGACTATAAAGCACCACACAGTGAGAGATGAATTTGGCTTTGAGGAAAAAAGAAGAAAAATCTACTAGGAGCTACTTGCCCCTTTGATGTAGCTATCAAAAGAATGGACTAATACCTTGTTTGTGCTCTTCACAGAAGCAGTTGGCTTGGCCTTATTTGATGTAGAATTATGCGATGAAGTTCGAGATAATTGTGGTTCCACATTACCATCAATCTCATCAATCTTAACCACGTCGGGTGGAGATGTCTCATTTGCAACTGCAAAAGGTTTCTTCTTATTATTTACCCCTTTAGTCTCCGCCGTAGGGGGGATCAAATTGCTACCTTTGTTTGAGTATATAGCCTGATGTTGATAACCAGTAGATTCATCATCAACATGGCCGTTTAATAAATTGCCGGAAGGTGAATTATCAACAGCAGCTCTTTTTGAACACAGGCCTCCCATTTTCCGCCACAAGCACTCCACGTTTATTCCTGATTCATGCCTTTGCTAAAAGAAATCACGAATTCGTTTTGAAGAACCACAATACGCTAGCCAAAGGTTTGCTTGTCTCCGTGGATTTTTATGCCATTGATGTTATAATCTACCTCTGCTGATACCCTGACCATACAGTAACTCAACTTCCCTTGTACAAGATTGTCTAAATCTTCACGAGTCTATAATCAACACAAAAACCTCACATCTGACAGACTTCTTCACGGTTTCTCTGACAAAGCAACACCATATCCAAAACAAAATTTGAGCAAGCATTATTAGCATCTCGCGCCAAACATAGGAAAATTCATAGGAGCTGAAGTAAAGACACCACAAGGAAAATTCATAGGAGCTGAAGTAAAGGCACCACAAAGCAAATTCTAATTCCAACACAAACATATAGAGCACATCATGGAACACTTCAGAACATGAACACTCCACATATTCACCATCCTGAAACGAAAACAAGATAAAACAAAATTGAACAGAACACAGAGCTTCAACCGATCACCAAAGAGGAGAACAGCACAAGCAGCATCAGCCTACAAATCCAACATTCAACAAACACCCAACAGACAAAACATCCGGAACAGCTCAAGATATATACACATAATAGGAAAGAAGAGAAATACATGCTTTAAGATCAACGTTGATCATGTTGGGTTGTCCGTCTTCCGTAAATACATGAACTAATAATTTTATTTTGGGTAAAAATTAAGATTTTATAGATTTAGTTATTTAAAAGGAATAAAAGCAACTTAGGACAGCTTTTCTTCTTTGGTTTTTGGTTTTGAGTTTTGGAGAAAATACTGCTACTGTAAAGGGAGAAAGAAAATTGTGTGAATTGAAGAAAGATAAATGTTTTGTTGAGATTTACTTGTAATTGTTAATAGAAACTTTGTCAAGTTCTTATTTGTAATCCATAATTCTTTATTTTATTTCTTTGTCAATACTAATTTTGTAGAAAGTACAGTAAATTGGTATTGAGGTGAATTTAATCTGGCCGTTTGCCCCGTAGTTTTTTCCCCAAATTTGAGGTTTTCCACGTAAAATTGATTTGTCTGATCTCTCTATTTGTTTGGTACTTCTCATCCTTATGTGTTGAAATAGGGGATTTGTATTTGGTTTGTTTGGTTAATCCCAATAAGTGATATCAGAGCTTGGTTGGCTTGGTGTTGCCTCGGGCCAGCCCGAATTAGAATCTCTTGGAACTTTACTATGTGGTGAGGGGGAGATGATTCAGGTGGGCTAGCCTGAATTGGAGTCTCATGGAACTTCACTATAACATGTGGGCCTTGCATGTGGTGAAGGGGAGATGATTCGGGTGACATGATGTGTGAGGAGGAGAATTGTTGGGTTTATCGCACATCATGTATGAAGGTAACTGGTGACTTGTATATAGGGTAATGAGAAAGCCTTATTCTTTAAGTTAGCTTTTGGATTAAGAGAGGCTCATGACACTTATTGCAAGTCCCTTTTGAGGCCCATTGGGCCCAACAGTGGTATCAGAGTCAAGAGGTTTGCAAATTTTGGTTGTTGATATTTGATGCCTACTAGGTGTTCGACAAAATTTCTAAGAGCCTAGTTGGTGTGTCTGTGATTTATATTTTAACAAGATGGCTGATGAAAAGTATGTTAAGATGATATCTCTTAAGGGGCCAAGCAACTAACACTATTGAAAAAGAAAGATGATTGATCATCTATATTCCAAGGATTTGTATATGTATATTTCAATAAGATGATTGATGGGAAGTATGTTAAGATGATATCTCTTAAAGGGCCGAGTAACTGATATTATTGGAAAGGAAAGATGATTGATCATCTATATTCCAAGGATTTGTATGAACTATCACTAGTCAGAAACCGGCAGAGGTGACTGAAAATGACTGAAATAAGTTGGATAGGAAGACTATGGCCGGTTTCTGACAATGAGTAGATGAAGTTGTGTATTATCATGTTTCTGAATTGACGTCCTCAAAAGCAATATAGGATAAACTCCAAGAAGTTTATGAGAGGAATACTGTTGGCAACAAGACCCTTTTGATAAGGAAATTGGTGAATTTGAGGTATAAGGATGGAACTGACATAAGTGAGCATCTCAGTGAGATGAAGAGTGTTATTACTCAACTTGCCAAGATGATGATGACTTTAGATGAGGAATGACAAGCTCCTCAACACTTTGCCAGAGAGTTGGGAAACATTAGTGATATCTTTGAGCAATGCTGATTCGGATGGAAAATTTACAATGGGCATGGTAACAAGCAGTTTACTGAATGAGGAGGTGAGAAGAAAATCTCTACCAACTTCAGGGCTCATGCATTAGTATCAGAAGAGGCAAGAGGTAGATCGAGAAATAGAGACACAGACAGAAGGGACAAGAGTCGAGGAAGGTCTAAATCCAGGAAGCACTTGAAGTGTTATTATTGTGACAAGACAGGTCATATGAAGAAGGATTGTTGGAAGCTCAAGAAAGACTTGAAAAATAAGGACAACAAGGATCAAGGAGAAACGAACACTAATGTTGTGCATGATGACATGGTGATTCTTTCTGATTGTGGGAATGATTGTTTGACGGCTGATTGTGATGCTAGTTGGGTAGTTGACTCGGGAGCATCATTTCGTGCAACTCTAAGCAAAAATTTCTTTGCTACCTATGAATCTTTAGATTTGGGTATAGTGAAGATGAGAAATAGTGATACTTCCAAAATTGTGGGACTTGGAGATGTGCATATAGTAACAAACACGGGTTACAGATTGGTGCTTAAAAATGTCAGACATATTCCAGATTTGAGGATGAGTTTGTTGTCAACCGAAATGCTTGATGATGAAGGATTTGGTTCACAATTTGCATTAGGTGTGTGGAAACTTATGAAAGGTTCTCTTGTTGTTGCTAAAGGGAAGAAGTGTTGCAGTTTATACAGGACTGAGACGAGTCTAGTTCGAGGGGAGGTTAATATCTCCTCATTTGATTCCACTGCTAATTTGTGGCACCATCGATTAGGACACATGAGTGAGAAGGGACTAGAGACTTTAAAGAAGTTAAATCTCCTTCCTAAGGTCAAGGACATCACAATTAGTCCTTGTGACCACTGTTTGGTTGGAAAACAACGTAGGATATCCTTTGCAAGCACAAGTACAAGAAAATCAAAAGTTCTTGAATTGATACACTCTGATGTGTGTGGGCCTATGGAGTTAAAATCTCTTGGCGGTTCTATTTATTTTGTTACTTTTATTGATGATACTTTTAGGAAGGTGTGGGTTTATGGCATGAAAAATAAAAGTGATGTTTTTGGAATCTTTAAGAATTTTCATGTATTGGTTGAAAGAGAAACAGGTAAGCCATTGAAATGCCTTAGAAGTGATAATGGTGGTGAATATTGTAGCAAGCATGGGATTAGGCATGAAAAGACGGTTCCTTATACTCCTCAATATAATGGAGTGGCTGAAAGGATGAACAGGACCATCTCTGAGAGGGTTAGGAGTATGTTATTTTCAGTTAAGTTACCTAAAAGCTTCTAGGGTGAGGTCATGAGTACAGCTTGTTATTTGATCAACAAATCTCCCACACATGCCCTGGACAGTGACATACCAGAAATGGTTTAGAGTGACAAAAAAGGTTAGTTATTCTCATTTGAGAGTCTTTGGTTGTAAAGCCTTTGCGTATGTGCCCAAGGAGCAAAGTGCTAACCTTGACTCTAGAGCCGTGGAATGTATTTTTCTGGAATATGGTGATGATAAGTTATGGATACAAACTTTGGGATCCTAAGAATAGAAAACTAATTCGAAGCAGAGATGTAGTTTTCAGGGAGGATCAAACAGTTGAGGACTTTGGCAAGGAAGAAGTTCCTCAAACAAAATCTCAGGAAAGCTTTGAAAGGATAAAAGAACCTTCAACCTCAACTAGAAGTGAAGAGGTGGCTCAGGATGACACAATTATTTCCTCACCTAGTGATGATGAGGGTGAAGATGTGGTGTCTGATGATATTTCTAATGAGTTTCTTAATGATGTTGGACAGGAACAGAGAGATTCTGATCAAGGGCAGCCAACTAATGTGAAGAGATCAGCTCATGAACTAGTTCCATCAACAAGATATTCATCATCAGAATATATGACAATTACTGAATGTGGAGAACCAGAAAATTTTAGTGAGGTCAAAGCTCATGTAAAAAAGGAAAAGTGGTTGAAGGCAATGCAAAATGAGATGAAATTTTTACATGATAATCACACCTATGAGTTGGTGAATCTTCCTAAGGGGAAGAGAGTATTGATGAACAAATGGGTCTACAGGATCAAACATAAAGCAAATAACACACAACCAAGGTACAAGGCAAGGCTGGTGGTGAAGGGCTTCAAACAGAAGAAAGGTATTGATTTCGATGAAATTTTTTCTCCTGTTGTTAAAATATCTTTTATTAGAATTGTTCTGGCTTTGGCTGCAAGTTTGGATTTGGAAACTGAATAGTTAGATGTGAAGACGGCCTTTCTTTATGGTGATCTTGAGGAGACCATATACATGGAGCAACCAAGAGGGTTTTGAAGTCAGAGGAAAGGAACAGATGATATGCAGACTGAAAAAGAGTTTGTATGTTTTGAAGCAAGCTCCTAGATAGTGATACAAAAATTTTGATTGTTTTATGGAAAAGAATGGGTACAAGAAGTTTGTTTCTGATCATTGTGTATTCATCAAGAAGTTTGATGATGGTGACTTTATTATTTTGTTGCTTTATGTAGATGACATGTTAATTGTAGGGCATGATGAAGCCAAGATTGCAAGTTTAAAGAAGAACTTGAATAAATCTTTTGCAATGAAGTATTTGAGACCTGCAAAACAAATCTTGGGCATGTCCACTCGGCACGACAGGAGAGCTAGAAAGTTTTGGGTGTCAAAGGAAAGGTACATAGAAAACGTACTTAAAAAATTTAACATGAAAGATGTAAAGCCGGTTGGAGTTTCACTTGGAAGTCACTTCAAGTTGAAGAAAAGTGACTTAAGTGAAACATTGATGAAGGAAATGACAAAGGTTCCTTATGCTTCTGCAGTTGGTAGTTTGATGTATTATACGGTTTGTACAAGGCCAGATATAGCATATAAAGTTGGAATGGTTAGCAAACATTTAGCAAATCCGAGAAAAGAACATTGGCAAGTAGTTAAATGAATAATGAGGTACTTGAGAGGTATGTCCAAAATGTGTTTATGTTTTAGAAGTGATAAACCTTTATTAGTTGGGTACACCGATGCAAACATGGCAGGTGACTTAGAGATAAGAAGGTCAACATCTAGGTTTGTTGTTAATTTTGCTAATGGGGCTGGGTCTTGGCAGTCTAGCATGTAAAAGTGTGTTGCATTATCCACAACTGAAGTAAAATTTATTGTTGCTACAGGAGCTTGCAAGGAGATGTTATGGACGAAGAGATTTTTAAATGAAATTGGCATTAAACAAGAGAGATACATTGTACACTGTGATAGCCAGAGTGCAATTCACCTGAGAAAGAATTCAAATTTTCATTCAAAGAGTAAACACATTGATGTGAGATATTACTGGATAAGAGATGTGTTGGAAAGTAAATCTCTTGAGCTAAAAAAAATTCATACTGAAAGGAATGTTTCATACATGATGATTAAAGTTGTGTTAAAGGAGAAACTAGTTTATTGCAGGCATGAATGGAGCTTTCCATGCTAGCTAGAGGTATTTTATCGAGTTGAAAAGGGGAGGTTTGTTGGGTTGTCCCTCCTCCATAAATACATGAACTTAAACCCTATTTTGGGAAAAACCCAAGATTTTGCAGGTTTGATTATTTAAAAGGAATAAAAGCAATGTATGACACTTTTCTTCTTTGGTGTTTTGGTTTTTGGGTTTTGGAGAAAAATTGATGCTGCGAAAAGAGAAAGAAATTGCGTGGATTGAAGAAAGGTGAATGTTTTGTTAAGATTCACTTGTAATCGTCACCGGTAACTTCTCCAAATTCTTATTTATAATCCATTATTCTTTATTTTCTTTCTTAGCTAATACCAATTTTGTAAAAGTATAGTAAATTGGTATTAGGGAGTATGTTCTCATGTGGATCTGTTTTATATCAAACTTGTGGTATAGTAAATTTGATCTATCCGTTTGCCCTGTGGTTTTTTCCCCAAATTTGGGGTTTTCCATATAAAATTGATTTGAGTGATTTTTCTATTTATTTGGTACTTCTCATCCTTATGTGTTGAAATAGGGGATTTGTAATTGGTTTGTTTGATTAATCCCAATAGATCAACGACACCACAAGAATCCAACTACTCACCAAGCTTGGATACCCAAGTGCTGGGTATCAACTATCAATGTGTATAGATTAGCAAATGAGAGATAGTGGGTGCATCCTGTGAAGAGTGTCATATATATCAAAGCCAGAGATGACAGCAGTGGGGAACAAAACTAGATCTAACTGACAAAAGAAAGCTCGTCAAACTCACTCCACCAATGCCTATCCTTTTTAACCACACCCAGAAGATTAAAAATTTAATCTTTTACCTACCTGAATATTATATAGATATTAATACTTCCTTGTATTTATTTTAATATATATATACAACTACGAATAATACGTAAAATTAAATGTGGAGAAACATAAAGTTTGCATACAGTATTTATGCATAATTATTTAATACTTGATAGTAAATAATTTGACTAAATATTTTTGAAATAATTCAATCTAAGACCCTATATCTATATAGATTGATTTAAACTCTAATTAAAAATTAATCATTTTTATCATAATCATTTTGTTGTTGAATTAGACCGTATGTTTATCATTGATATAATCCATTTAAAATTTTTGCAATAAGTTGTATTATATGTTCTTAATTGCTCATGTGAGTTTGATGGATGATATTATTATTGCTGTCAATAATTAACTGTAGCGGCATTTTAGCTACTTTGATGATTTTATATTAATAATGACTAATTACTTTTCATTTATCAATAAAAATAGCTCTAAATTGTGATTAATTCTAAATTTAACCGAAAAATTTAAACCTTACACCTTAAATCTTAAAGTCATTTATATTAATTTGGAAATAATATTTTAAGTCCTTCTATAATACCAGCAAACAAAGCATTGATTAAAATTTGTATCATTGATGGCATCTTATTTTCATGCCTAAAATTTAATTTTAGCATAAAATTTAGGAGGTTTTTTCCATACAATATATATAGGCACATATACATGGTACAATTTTGGGAAATTAATCTTGGATCCTTTCAAACAATCTTCATTTTGAGCAACACGAAGGACACCATCTTGGACATTCTGTCGAGCACGCTCCATCCCAAATTTGGATAGGCCTTGTGGTTGTCGACTACCTGAAGACCACGTTTGCTCCTCCTATTGAAGATTATTGTGGATTCCCTGCAATTGATCATTAACATCTACCCCAATTGCAGAAATCCTAACATGTGAAGTACCAATCTCATATCGGTTGTCAAGATTCCATCTATTCCCGACAACCTCAATTTTAGATTGTAGTAACAACTCACCTTTTGCAGAGATATCAACAAAAGAAGATAGTAAATGATTTTGAACCTTCCTGATTTGGGCTAATTCTTCAAAATTAGGTGAAGAATTCGTACCTCCCTCGCCAGGCTCTAATACCAATCTGGAACGATCATCTTCAAGAACATCGACAAGAAGGTCTTTTCCCTTGCTCTTCCTACCACTCTGCTTGATCAGTGCCATGTCGATGACGATCCAAAATTGGGAATGAGGGGACTTTGGATCGATATGGAGAGAAGGGAGGAGGGAAACGTCCTGCTTCCTTGGTGTTCTTCTTAAAAGATTGGAAGAAGAATAACAAAAGCAAACGCCAATTGTATTATCATCAAATCAATATCCACAATCAATATTCATGCTCTATTTTTATATCCCGCCTTTCCTCATTCAATTACTTGCACAATTACACTAATACCCCTCTCACTTTATTCATACCACAATACGTCTTAAAAATTTATCCATTTGAAGAAATGGATCTATACCACACACTCCAGCAAGAATTGGAACTTTTAAATGGAGAAAAAAAGGGACTAGAGATAACAAGAAAGTACTCATAGGAAGAACTTCATTTGCCATGTCAATATAGTTGCAAAAAATAGAATCGGGCATTGAATCAGATTGAAAGGGATTTATTGAATCAGACCTATTCATCAATAATCGGACAAGAATCTGTAGCGACCTGCCCATTTTGAGCCACGAGCCAAGTGTTACTCTTTGAAATTAAGTGTCTCATAAATTAATTTCCTATTAATTTTTAAGATTTTAAATAAATCCATAACAATAAATTTAATATACAAATGCTCGGAATAATCTAAGTCCCATGAACCGAACCAAAATCCCACTGTCATGCAAACAATCTCGAGAAAAGAATAGTCCAATAATAGAGTCCTCCAGTTGTCTCGACTCTACCCATCCTTCCATGCTCATACCTACGGAGGCAATTCCGCGTTAGTGATAAAAACACTAAGCCGTATAATTAAATAAAACAAGTCAATAAAATCCCTATTATCGTTTCAAGAGTCTTTTAGTTGTTATGACCTGTGCCGAGCTCGTTATATGCTAGGAGGGGTGGCCACCCTATCTAGCTACCATCCCATACATGTGCGCACACGTTACGTGGCCCACGGCCTATAGTTATCGATATTTGTCATTGACTCACCCTCTCGGTATTACAAGTGCATAATGAGCCATCTTGTGCCATTACGCCCTGTCACCCCTTTCGGCATGGAGGCAGGTGTTCAATCTTTCAGGGGGTGCTGCCTTGCTGCCGAATTGAGTCGACCCCAGTTGCATTCCTACACATAGTGGTCAGATACTCAAGTCGACCAAGACTCCCACATAGTAATCTAGTCGGCCTCGTGTCGGACTGAGTCAATTCCTTGACCCCGGTTGCACTCGGTGCATGGTGGTCGAATCTGGACTCAGGCCGACCAGGGCTGCCAACAAGGGAAAATACAACATTTCAAATAATTATACGGACCTGAAATTGTGATGAGGCATCCACAACTACAACACATGATTCTAATATGAATGTAATTTCTCTAAAGCCAAATGTGCTCACAAACTATCCAGAGGATGTTTTATTTAACAATAGAACTCTCCTTTATATAGAAGAATATGTGTGGAATTCAAGAAGTCATTATATTAAATTTTATTAATATGTGTGGAATTTAAGAAGTCATTACATTAAATTTTATAGAAAAGAACGTAATCACTCATAATTATATTATTTGTGTGATAATGAAAAGTCAAAAACTTACTATTAAGTGAATACGAATGAGTTATAAATGATATTGATTCTTAAGAATTTATTTAATTAAATATTATTTATGGTTCGTTTTAAGATTTATAAAACCTTAAATAAAATAACCTAATTATTTTTTCGGGGTTTTACAAAATCAATTTACTTGAATCGGTTAAAATAGGTGTGTTATTAATTATAAAATATGTTATTTTATGTAATAGTGTGTATTATGTTTTATAATATTTTTTATATTTTTTGGATCTTTTTTAATTATTTAGAATTAGTTATTATTTTTTATTTGAGTCAGAATCAAATCAACTTTTAATTACGAGAATGCCACTGACCCATTTCTGTTCCCATATGCTTCTCTTCCCCCAAACCCTCAACGCCACCCTCCTTCTCATTGCCCCTACCCAATCTGCCCCACCCCCTAACCAGCAGCCCTGCCCAGCCCCCCCCCCCCCTCCTTCTCATCGCCCCTGCCCCCACCCCCTAGCTGGCTTGCCCAATCCTCCCCACCCCCCATCCCTCCCTTGCCAACCCCGGCACTCCCTTGAACAGCCCGTCCCCCACACCCCCCGCCCCTCCCCCATCGTCCCCGCCCCCGGCCCATCGTCCCAACACCTCCCCACCCCATGTCATCACCCTTTTTCCCCCTCTCCCTTGTTCGCCCTTAACCGTGCCCGGCCGCCTTCTCCAAGAATGCATTAACCAATGCGCTTGCAAATTTGGAATCATTTATGTGAAGTTGAAATTTCTTGACCGTTTATGATCCAGAGAGAAAATAAATACGTAAATAATTGATCTCCATATTTTTGTTCAAGAATTTGTTAATATGCCACTAAGACAGATTTCCAGTGCTTGTTACTGAGAGAAAATTACTGCACTGGCTGCTAATAAAACTTCCTTCTGAATAACATACAATGGGGAGGGAATTTGGCAATAACTGCTATTGCTTGTACCTTTCTTGCTTCACTAGGCTGAATAGGATTGCACATCTCATCTATTAAAGCATCAGTTGACTTGGGATCGTAAAAAGGCATTCCTGGTGCATCTAATGCAGAAACACCAAGCTCTGGAAGGCAAACACAAACTTTTAATGATGATGTATTGAGTTTGTCTGCCATGAATTTGACACATTTCTTGTTTTCCTCTACAGTTGTTCGCATTAGAGAAACCTCTATATCCGGTTATAAAGTTGACGATGATCTCATTCATAAGTAAGTCATATATCAATGAGTTAAAAAATCTCTGTTTCCTCGGAATGTACAATTTGAACCATTCAAATTCCCATGCACAGGTCAAGTTACCAAGGGAATGACTAAGCATAATGCGTTGTTGATGTTCAATGGATACTTCACAGCTCAAACACTATCAAGGGAGAGTGTAAACCTGTTCGTTGTGTACATGAATCTTCCGATTGCTGATCTGTAGTGGAATCGTATGCTTGGCACCAAAATTCACCATGTCCAAAGCTCCCTCTCAGAACAAGCCGAAGATTCTTCTCTAAGATAGCATCAAAGCGATAACTATCACATGCCATCACACCACCAACTACATAATCAGCAACTTCTGTAGTTGTTATAGTTGGATGTTAGATATAAACATATACATTAATCTGAAATTATAAATATATTGTTATTTAAGGTTGGCCTAAATTTAATTAATCTATTAAAGTTAAGTATTTATTGGTCATAAATGAAAGTGTGAAATTCAATGTGAATATCATAAATAAAGATATAGAATTCAATGTGAATGTCATAAATAAAGGTGTGGTATTCAATGTGAATGTCATAAATAAAGATGTAGAATTCAATGTGTAGATACAATTTTCGTAATTTTTTTTCATAATGGGTCAAATTGAAATTATGAAACTAAGGTTATAAATAAAGAAGTTATGGTCCCTGAATTCATAAGTAGTTTTCGTTCTGCTATCTCATTGTCAAGATACTTTGGTTTTAAAAACTAGTATTGAATTTTGAAGATCAAAACATAAGGAGGTAAAGAATCATTTTGCTTGTATAGATTTAGAATCATTTTGCTTTTATAGATTTAGAATTATTTTGTTTTTATAGATTCAGGTACGCTTCCGCTATCCAATTTGATTTACTTGATAATTTGATATGAAGACTAATAAAGTTTTGTTTTAAGTTTATGTTATAAAGTTCTAACAAGCGACATCAGAGAACTTCATATTAAATCATTGAGGATTAGTTTTATTTATGTTTAATTATAGATTCAGATTCAGAAAAGAAGGATTCCAAAATAATACTAGGTTAGTAAGAGGGATAGGTTTTTCAACCCATTAGGAGTTTCCCGAAATTCAGTAATTTATTTTCAAATTAAGGTTTTCTTTTGGTAAAATATCAAGTGAGGATAATAAAGTTACAAAATGTTATAATTTCAGAAATTTTCAAATAAAGACACTTTTATAACCTTTTAAGTTTTATGATCTTTGGGATTATTAAATTTAAATTATAGTTTAGTTATTATTAATATTTTAAAATTTATTAATGACTATAATATGCTGTCAAAGTAGCCTCTTTTGTAGAAATTATTTTATTTTTTAATATTAAGATGGTTGTGGCTATTTAATTCATGTAAATATTAATCGGCCCAAAAGAAGGTTAATATTTGATAGAATTATATATTCATTTGTGATAATAGATATAGAATAATTATTAAGGTTCCATGTGAGTAATAAATCGGTTGAACGGAAAGTTTATCATTTAACAAGATTTATTATTCATATTTGATTACTGTATTAAGATTCATTTGTGATAATAAATATGTGATAATTATTAAACTTCCATGCGAAAAATAAATCGGCTCAAATGAAGGTTTATTATTTGACAGGATTTATTATCTATATTTGATTATTACACTAAGAGTACCACTTATAAATTAATATTTCCGTCCAAAGACTAAATATTAATGTTGTGCTAGTATCTATTGATGGAATTAACCATTATTTGAATTATTAATCTTATTATGGGTATGTTATTTTGTTTTATGGATTCAACAAATCAATCTGCTTATATGGTTTCCACCAACATTAATTCAGTACCAATGCCTAAAGATAATTTTAAGGATGGGAAAGAGAGCATGATGATCATTCTTGGTTGCATGGTTCTTGACCTTGCATTAAGGACTGAACAACCTGGCTTCTCTTACGGACAAAAGTTTCATTGAGGAAAAACAGGATATTAAAAAGTGGGAACGTTCAAATCGCATGAGTCTCATGATCATGAAACGTGGGATTCCATAGACTTTTAGAGTTTCTTAAAGAAATTGAAAAGCGTTTTATAAAAAACGACAAGTACACTTTCATTGAACTTGATTTCAATGAAGTTTAAAGGCAAATCAAGCATTAGAGAGTACATTTTAGAAATGTCAAATATTGCTTCAAAACTAAAATCACTAAAGTTAGAGCTATCTGAAGATTTGCTTATGCATTTAGTTTTAATTTCTCTTCCAATTCAGTCAATTCAAGGTCCTTTATAATTGCCAAAGGGACAAATGGACTCTTAATGAGCTCATTTTTTATGGTGTCTAACAAGAAGAAAGGTTGAAGCAAAAACAGGCCAAAAGTGCTCACTTGGCTAGTACCTATCAGGACAAAAATAAAAAGAGGAAAAGGGTTAATGAGGCTAATAATGATTCTCACAAGCAATAGAAAAAAGAAAGAAAATAATGCTTCTTGTTGTTTCTTTTGTGGTAAACCTAGACATATAAAGAAGGAATGCACTAAGTATCACACTTGGCATATAAAGAAAGGTCCATTTTTTTAATTTTGTTTGTTTTGAGGTTAATTTATCTTTAGTACCAATACATACTTGGTGGCTAGATTCAGGGCCGAGGGACCGAGCCGGGGCTGCGAGGGGCTGGGATTCTCAACCCGAGTCCACAAATCGATTTTGACTCGAGTCAAAAATAATAACTAACTTCAAATAATTCAAAAAAAATCCAAAAAATATGGAAAAAATTCATAAAATATAATATAAAAATGACATCAAAATGACATGTTCTATAACTAATAACCCACTGATTTTGACTAAGTTAAAATTTTTGTATAGGATTGATTTAAACCGATTCAACTGAACCGATTCCTGACCGATTTAGACCAATTCGATCTGATTCAATGACTCCCTCAGAAACTGATTCAGACCTCGATTCCAATTTTTGCAACTATGGTTTCATCGAAAAGACTCATCCAGAATAATTATGGCATTAGTGACACATTTTAATCTTGAGTTACATCAAATAGATGTAAAGACTGTGTTTCTAAATGGTGTCATTAATGAAACAATTTATATGGTGCAACCAGAAAATTCTATATCATGAGATTCAAAGAATATGGTTTGCAAATTAAAGAAATTCATCCTTGGACTTAAGCAGACTTCTCATCAATGGTATCACAAATTTCATCAAGTTATTCTCTCATTTGGTTTTGAGATGAATGTGATTGATGATTGTATATACCATAAGTTTAGTGGGAGTAAATATATTTTTCTGGTTTTATATGTTGATGATATATTGCTTGCCAGTAATGATATAAGCTCTTGCACGACACAAAGAGATTTTTATCAAAGAAATTTGAAATGAAAGATCTTGGAAATGTGTCTTTTGTATTAGGAATTCAAATACATCGGGATTGCTCTCGATGTATACTCAGATTATCACAAAAGACCTATATAGAAATAGTACTTAAGAGATTTGACATACAAGGTTGTAAACCAGGAGATGCCCCTGTTTTTAAAGGAGACAAATTCAGTCTCAATCAATGTCCTAAAAATGATATAGAAGGAAAGGAAATACATAAGATTCCCTATGCTTTAGTAGTAGGAAGTCTTATGTATACTCAAGTATGTACGCATCCAGATATTGCGTATATTGTTAGAATGTTGGGTAGATGTTTAAGTAATCCGAGTTTGGATCATTGGAAAGCAGCCAATAAAGTCATGAGGTATCTTCATAGAACAAAACATTACATGCTTACATATCAGAAGTTAGATCAACTTGAGATCATTGGGTATTCTGATTCTGATTTTGTTGGATGTTAATATAGTTGTCGATCCACTTCTGGCTATCTCTACCTACTTGCTGGAGGAGCTATTTCTTAGAATAGTGCTAAGCAAACACTCGTAGCTTCTTCCACCATGACAACTAAATTCATAGCTTGTCATGAGGCATCCAATTAGGGAAAATGGTTGCGGAATTTTTTCACAAGGTTGTGCATTGTTGATAATGTTGAAAGACCACTTAAGTTATTTTGTGACAATCAGTATGTAGTATCATATTCAAATAACAACAGGAACTCATAGAGATCAAGTTTCTCATTGTGAAAGAAAGAGTTCAGAGTGATAATGTCTCTATAGAGCATATTGAGACAAGCTCCATGGTTGTGGATCCTACCAAAATTTGCCACCTACGGTCTTTCATGAGTATGTTACTCATATGAATGTTAAATTATTTAATGATATGCTACTTTAGTGGGAGTTTGTTTTGTTGCGGTATTTTGTTTATGTTTCATTCTTTCACTTTATTTTGATGATCTCATAAGGTTGGACCATTTCAAATTACATGTATTTTCATGCTATACATCCATCTACATCATTTAATTATGTTGAAGTATGTGACCACATATGGGTTTAGTTATAATAAATGTAACGAAAATTGCCTTGAGAGATTGTTAAATGTTGGATATAAATATATACATTAATTTAGAATTGTATCATATAGTATTATTTAAGGTTGGCCTAAATTCAATTGATCTATTAAAGTTAAGTATTTATAAGTCATAAATAAATGTGTGGAATTCTAATGTGTAAATATTATTTTTGTAATTTATTTTTTATAATAGGTTAAATTGAAATCATGAAACTAAGAATATAAATAAGGAGGTTATGATCTATAAATTCATAAATAGTTTTCGTTCTGGTATCCAATTATCAAGAAACTTTAGTTTTGAAAACTAGTATTAAAATTGAAAGATCGAACCCTAAGGAGATAAAAAAAGACCTAATGAGGCAAAGAATCATTATATTTTATAGATTCAAGTACGCTTCTGCTACCTAATTTAATTTTACTTGATGATTTAATATAAAGATTAATAAAAATTTATTTTAAATTTAAGTTATAAAGTTGTAAGAGTTGTGTACAAAACTCCTTGCATAAATTCAGATAGAGCACCTTCAAGCAATCGTCCCCGGTATAATCAACATCACCACCCTCGAGTTTACTACCCTCCTCTAACAAGATCCTCCACGGCCCTTCCACCAACGCCCGTCGCATGGAACACAAGGATCTCGAACCCTTCCTCCTCCAACCTCTCCTTCACAGCATTCACGCAAGGCGTAGTCACCCCAAACATAGTCAGACCCACCGTACCTCTCCCCCTCGACCGGGGATCACCATCGGACGCCAAGCCTCTTCCCACCACCATACCCGCAAACGCCGCGGCGACATTCGAGTGCAGCGCCCGGCTCACACTGTTCAACCCGGCAACGATCCACCACCGACGGGAACAAGACCAAATCGGAGGTGCCGATGTAAGGCTCGGTCCGGCCGCTGGCGACGGTGGAGACGATGAGCTTGGGGACTCCAATCGGAAGCGACCGGAACGCCGGCGCAGCGAGCGCCGTCCCCCACTGCCGCCGATGTCGACGACACCACACAGGCCGCCATCGTCGAACGCCCGCTTGACGAAGTGCTCCAATGCTGCGGTCATGAGCGCGATAGCTTCGCCTCGGTCGTCGGGGAGGCGATCGGAGGAGCTCAAAAGGTCGCGTCCTGTGAAGAATGGGAAGTCGCCGCCGCATGTTTGGGTTTCGCCGGGAC
>JAURVB010006772.1:0-23849 GCA_033002965.1 Piper betle | reverse complement strand
AAAATTTCATCTCATTTTGCATTGCCTTCAACCACTTTTCCTTTTTTACATGAGCTTTGACCTCACTGAAATTTTCTGGTTCTCCACATTCAGTAATTGTCACATATTCTGATGATGAATATCTTGTTGATGGAACTGGTTCATGAGCTGATCTCTTCACATTAGTTGGCTGCCCTTGATCAGAATCTCTCTGTTCCTGTCCAACATCATTAACAAACTCATCAGAAATATCATCAGACACCACATCTTCACCCTCATCATCACTAGGTGAGGAAATAACTGTGTCATCCTGAGCCGCCTTCACTTCTAGTTGAGGTTGAAGGTTCTTTTATCCTTTCAAAGCTTTCCTGAGATTTTGTTTGAGGAACTTCTTCCTTGCCAAAGTCCTCAACTGTTTGATCATCCCTGCAAACTACATCTCTGCTTCGAATTAGTTTTCTATTCTTAGGATCCCAAAGTTTGTATCTAAACTTATTATCACCATATTCCAGAAAAATACATTCCACGGCTCTAGAGTCAAGGTTAGCACTTTGCTCCTTGGGCACATGCGCAAAGGCTTTACAACCAAAGACTCTCAAATGAGAATAACTAATTTTTTTGTCACTCTAAACTATTTCTGGTATGTCACTATCCAGGGCATGTGTGGGAGATTTGTTGATCAAATAACAAGTTGTACTCATGGCCTCACCCCAGAAGCTTTTAGGCAACTTAGCTGAAAATAACGTACTCTTAACCCTCTCAGAGATGGTTCTGTTCATCCTTTCAGCCACTCCATTATATTGAGGAGTATAAGGAACCGTCTTTTCATGCTTAATCTCATGCTTGCTACAATATTCACCACCATTATCACTTCTAAGGCATTTCAAAGGCTTACCATTTCTCTTTCAACCAATACATGAAAATTCTTAAAGATTCCAAAAACATCACATTTATTTTTCATGCCATAAACCCACACATTCCTAGAAGTATCATCAATAAAAGTAACAAAATAAATAGAACCGCCAAGAGATTTTAACTACATAGGCCCACATACATCACAGTGTATCAACTCAAGAACTTTTGACTTTCTTATACTTGTGCTTGCAAAGGATATCCTACGTTGTTTTCCAACCAAACAGTGGTCACAAGGACTAATTGTGATGTCCTTGACCTTGGGAAGGAGATTTAACTTCTTTAAAGTCTCTAGTCCCTTCTCACTCATATGTCCTAATCGATGGTGCCACAAATTAGCAGTGGAATCAAATAAGGAGATATTAACATCCCCTCGAACTAGATTCGTCTCAGTCTTGTATAAACTGCAACACTTCTTCCCTTTAGCAACAACAAGAGAACTTTTCATAAGTTTCCACACACCCAATGCAAATTATGAACAAAATCCTTCATCATCAAGCATTTCGGTTGACAAGAAACTCATCCTCAAATCTGGAATATGTCTGGCATTTTTAAGTAACAATCTATAACCTGTATTTATTACTATATGCACATCTCCAAATCCCACAATTTTGGAAGTATCACTATTTTCCATCTTCACTATACCCAAATCTGAAGATTCATAAGTACTAAAGAAATTTTTGATTAGAGTTGCATGAAATGATGCTCCCGAGTCAACTATCCAACTAGCATCACAACCGGTCGTCAAACAATCATTCCCACAATTAGAAAGAATCACCATGTCATCATGCACAACATTAATATTCGTTTCTCCTTGATCCTTATTGTCCTTATTTTTCAAGTCTTTCTCAAGCTTCCAACAATCTTTTTGATATGACATGTCTTGTCACAATAATAACACTTCAAGTGCTTTCTAGATTTAGACCTTCCTCGACTCTTATCCCTTCTATCTGTGTCTCTATTTCTTGATCTACCTCTTGCCTCTTCTAACACTAATGCATGAGACCTTGAATTTGGTAGAGATTTTCTTCTTACCTCCTTATTCAGTAAACTGCTTGTTACCATGTCCATTGTAAATTTTCCATCCGGATCAACATTGCTCAAAGATATCACTAATGTTTCTCAACTCTCTGGCAAAGTGTTGAGGAGCTTCTCATTCCTCATCTAGAGTCATCATCATCTTGGCAAGTTGAGTAATAATACTCTTCATCTCATTGAGATGCTCACTTATGCCAGTTCCATCCTTATACCTCAAATTCACCAATTTCCTTATCAAAAGGTCTTGTTGCCATCAGTATTCCTCTTATAAACTTCTTGGAGTTTATCCTATATTGCTTTTGAGGACGTCAATTCAGAAACATGATAATACACAACTTCATGCACTTATTGTCAGAAGCCGGTCATAGCCTTCCTATCCAACTTATTCCAGTCATTTATCCAACTTATTCCAGTCATTTTCAGTCACCTCTGCCGGTTTCTGATTAGTAATAGTTCATACAAATCCTTGGAATATAGATGATCAATCATCTTTCCTTTCCAATAATATCAGTTACTCGGCCCTTTAAGAGATATCATCTTAACATACTTCCCATCAACCATCTTATTGAAATATACATATACAAATCCTTGGAATATAGATGATCAATTATCTTTTCTTTTCAATAGTGTTAGTTACTCTGCCTCTTAAGAGATATCATCTTAACATACTTCCCATCAGCCATCGTGTTAAAATATTAATCACAGACACACCAACTAGGGTCTTAGAAATTTTGTTGAACACCTAGTGGGCATCAAATATCAACAACCAAAATTTGCAAACCTCTTGACTCTGATACCACTGTTGGGCCCAATGGGCCTCCAAAGGGACTTGAAATAAGTGTCATGAGCCTCTCTTAATCCAAAAGCTAACTTAAAGAATAAGGTTTTCTCATTACCCTATATACAAGTCACCAGTTACCTTTAAACATGATGTACGATAAACCCAACAATTCTCCCCCTCATACATCATGTCACCCGAATCATCTCCCCCACACCACATGCAAGGCCCACATGTTATAGTGAAGTTTAAGGAAACTCCAATTCAGGCTAGCCCACCTGAATCATCTCCCCCTCACCATATAGTAAAATTCCAAGAGATTCTAATTCGAGCTGGCCCGAGGCCACACCAAGCCAACCAAGCTCTGATATCACTTATTGGGATTAACCAAACAAACCAAATACAAATCCATTATTTCAACACATAAGGATGAGAAGTACCAAACAAATCGAGAGATCACACAAATCAATTTTACATGGAAAACCCCAAATTTAGGAAAAAACTACGGGGCAAACGGCCAGATCAAATTCACCTCAATACTAATTTACTGTACTTTCTACAAAATTAGTATTGGCGAAGAAAGAAAATAAACAATTATGGATTACAAATAAGAACTTGACAAAGTTTCCATTAACAATTACAAGTGAATCTCAACAAAACATTTACCTTTCTTCAATTCATACAATTTTCTTTCTCCCTTTGTAATAGCAGTTTTTTTCTAAAACCGAAAAGCGAAAAAACCAAAGAAAAAAACTGTCCTAAGTTGCTTTTATTCCTTTTAAGTAACCAAATCTGCAAAATCTTACTTTTTATCCAAAATAAAGTTATTAATTCATGTATTTACGGAGGAGGGACAACCCAACATGATCAACGTTGATCTTAAAGCATGTATTTCTCTTCTTTCCTATTATGTGTATATATCTTGAGCTGTTCCGGATGTTTTGTCTGTTGGGTGTTTGTTGAATGTTGGATTTGTAGGCTGATGCTGCTTGTGATGTTCTCCTCTTTGGTGATCGGTTGAAGCTCTGTGTTCTGTTCAATTTTGTTTTATCTTTTTTTCGTTTCAGGATGGTGAATATGTGGAGTGTTCATGTTCTGAAGTGTTCCATGATGTGCTCTATATGTTTGTGTTGGAATTAGAATTTGCTTTGTGGTGCCTTTACTTCAGCTACTATGAATTTTCCTTGTGGTGTCTTGACTTCAGCTCCTATGAATTTTCCTATGTTTGGCGCGAGATGCTAATAATGCTTGCTCATATTTTGTTTTGGATATGGTGTTGCTTTGTCAGAGAAACCGTGAAGAAGTCTGTCAGATGTGAGGTTTTTGTGTTGATTATTGACTCGTGAAGATTTAGACAATCTTGTACAAGGGGAGTTGAGTTACTGTGTGGTCAGGGTATCAGCAGAGGTAGATTATAACATCAATGGCATAAAAATCCACGGAGACAAGCAAATCTTGGGCTAGCGTATTGTGGTTCTTCAATACGAATTCGTGATTTCTTTTAGCAAAGGCATGAATCAGGAATAAACGTGGAGTGCTTGTGGTGGAAAATGGGAGGCCTGTGTTCAAAAGGAGCTGCTGTTGATAATTCCCCTTCCGGCAATTTATCAAACATCCATGTTGATGATGAATCTACTGGTTATCAACATCAGGCTATATACTCAAACAAAGGTAGCAATTTGATCCCCCCTATGGTGGAGACTAAAGGGGTAAATAATAAGAAGAAACCTTTTGCAGTTGCAAATGAGACATCTCCACCCGATGTGGTTAAGACTGATGAGATTGATGGTAATGTGGAACCACAACTATCTCGAACTTCTTCGCATAATTCTACGTCAAATAAGGCCAAGCCAACTGCTTCTGCGAAGAGCACAAACAAGGTACTAGTCCATTCTTTTGATAGCTAAATCAAAGGGGCAAGTAGCTCCTAGTAGATTTTTCTTCTTTTTTCCTCAAAGCCAAATTAATCTCTCACTGTGTGGTGCTTTATAGTCAAATTTTATTAGGATAATCTGATAATTGCCTAAATAGTGATGTTTATTATTCTGTACTTGATAGAAGTTTTATCCGTTGGACATAAAAATATTCTCTCCATCAATTGCATCTAATGTATTGACCTTCCCAGTTAAAAATTTATCCTTATGAATGCAGGTATCTGAAGTTGGCTCACTGATTAACCGTGCTGGCACTGTGGGTATTGGAAAAGCAGCAGAAGTTTTGGACACTCTTGGAAGCAGTATGGCTAGTTTACACCTCAGTAGTGGATTTTTTACAGGCATGAACGTGAAAGGCAACAAAATTTCCATTCTAGCATTTGAGGTTGCCAACACCATTGTCAAGGGTGCAAACCTCATGAAATCTCTTTCACAAGAAAATATTAAGCGCCTCAAAGAGGAAGTGCTCACCTCTGATGGAGTCCAACGCTTGATCTCTAAAGATGTGGATGAGCTACTAGAAATAGCAGCTTTTGACAAAAGGTTCAACAATTATTTTTTTCTTTTTTCTTATGGTATTTGTCAGATTGGGGGCATTCCCAGAGCAATTACTATCATTCTTTACAGGGAAGAACTAAAAATATTTTCTTGGGAAGTAGTTCGTTTTGGAGACCGGTGTAAGGATCCCGAGTGGCATAAATTGAACCGATATTTTGATAAGTAATATTCATAAACTTTTTATCCTGAGAAGCTGACACTTGCCTCTCTAGAATCATCCTCACATAACGAGAGTTTTTTGCATGTTTAGATTGAGCTCAGAGCTCATCCCTCAGAGACAATTGCAAGAGGAGGCAGAATCCACAATTCAGCAGCTATTGACCTTAGTTACACATTCTGTTGTGACTGTCTTCTCATTCAACAAAATATGATTAAGCATGGGAATAGATCCCAAGGACGAGTTTAGACCAATTTTGTTTGTTGTTGGATGGATACGAGTTGTTTTTGAATTTGACATATACAGTTCATAAGGAATATTTTCTTTCACCCTATTACAGGAATTATACGATGAACTAAATGCATTGGATAGATTTGATCAAGATTATAAGCGAAAGCTTCGGGAAGATGGGCATCCAACAACGGCCCAAAGAGGTAACGTCGTGCTGATATGGTCACTTATGGATATCATTTTATGGTTTGTGCTCGTGTGTGTCATTCCTGTGCGCTTTTTCTTTGTGTTTGCATGTTTATCATTGCTCATATGATCTCTAGCTTACAGGAGAAAGTTTTGCAGTTCTTAGGACAGAGTTAAAAAGCCAAAGAAAGCTTGTGAGAAGTCTCAAGAAAAAATCTTTGTGGTCTAAAAATATGGAGGAGGTAACAGATGATGCTTCTTGATGGTTTTCTTTCTGTTTTCATTTCTTTTTCCCAGAAATCTTCAGGCCTATATTTCTGATTCACCTATTTTGATAATGTTAAAAGAAATTGTAGAAGCATTAATTTAAAGTTTGTAATAAATTACTGCATATGTTTTGTAGATCATAGAAAAGCTTGTAGACATTGTCCATTTCTTATATCTGGAGATCCATGATGCTTTTGGTGGGTCAGGTACATGTTAAAAAAAGTGATCCCATAATCCTTGATCTGCATCTGGTTATTAATGATATATAACTATTGTATGGGGCATATAATAGAAGCCAAAACCATGTTCATGGTGGTGTTGCAGACACTGGTGATAAACCTGCTAGCAGTCTACAAAGAGTGGGACCATCAGGCCTTGCATTGCATTAACAAACATCATATCTCAGATAGAATCTATTGTGAGTTCTTTACACTTTATAACTTTTCTAAATATGCCCATTAATTAAACGTGTGATTTAAAAACTTCTAGCTTTTTGACAGCATGCCTGAGTTAGTAACTCTGATATTTGGAATGTAGAATGTATGTGTTGAGTGCTTGTCGTGTTTGTATATTAAGGAGTCATGCCACAGGTATCACGTCCGAACTCTGTGCCTTCAAATATGAGAGACGCACTGTACCATGGACTTCCACCTAGCATCAAATCAGCTCTCTGGTCTCAGTTGCAATCATTCCAAGTCTTAGACGAGGTAGTTACATCGCATGTCTTCGTCCCTTTCTTTGTACGCAAATTCGTCATGCTTGTTGCATACTTATCTGCGTTTATGCTTCTTTGCAGGTCGCTATACAACAAATCAAAGGAGAGATGGAGAAAACTCTCTGTTGGCTTGTGCCAATGGCTGCTGACACAAACAAGTAATTATCCTCTGCCCTGAGTATGCACTGCATGCTTACCAAATATAATAATCCATCTGCTTGATCTATTTTTCTTTTTTGACTGTCTGTTCAAAACTAGGGCACATCATGGATTTGGTTGGGTTGGTGAATGGGCAAACACAGGGTGATTCTACAATTCTGAGCTGAATGGGATGCCTGCTGGGCAGAACGATATAATGAAGATGGAGACATTCCATCATGCGGATACGGAGAAGACGGAAGCTTACATGCTTCATTTAGTGGTTTGGCTTCACCATTTGGTAAGCCAGTCCAAATGTATGTCTAATGGAGGCATCAAATCCCCTGCTAAATCACCAATTTGCTCTCCGAACCAAAAGATAGCTGTGCCCACTTTTCAAGACGAGCCTAATACACAATCTTCTGTTCTGACTCTGGAAGATCAAGAGATGTTGCAGGTTGTGAGCTTATGGAAACTGACCCCTGGTATAAGCAAAAGCCAAGAATTTGATACCGAAAAGACTCGGTTAATAAAAAATCACAGGCTTTGTAAAAGCAGCAACCACTCTCCATCAAGCGCCGCTAAGAGGGAGGCACTTAGCTCAAGGAGACGGTCAATGCCAGCTGTTGATTTTGATATTGACAAGATCAAAGCATTGGATGTCATAGATAGAGTGGACACTCTCAGAAGCTTATGACATAAGTTAATACACGGCAAGTGAACTTAAACAGGCTTTCATGATTCTTCACTCCGGGAATCTCACAGGCAGCCATGGAAATCTCCATGGAAAAAACAGAGATTAATCGAAAAGGGAGGAGCGGGGATGGAAGAAATGTAAAAAATAAAATTAGCTAGAGGGAGGAGTTGGACGTTGTGTTCCTTGTGGCGCAAATGCATCGAACCATTTGAGTAAGAAGTTGCACCGTTATGGATCTTTGTTCCAGATTGTAGACTAGATAAACTGTTACCTTGTATAGTAAGAGGCTATAAACTTCATTAAAGAAACAACATAACTCGACTTGGAAATTGGAGAGAATGTCTTCGGTGCATGGTTGCATGAGATCGGATTGATTTTCAGAGTCGGAATCGGTCTGAATCGGCCAGGAATCGGTTCAATTGAATCGGTCTAAATTAGTTTAATCGGTCATATATAATAATTTGACAATTCATAATATAAATATATTAAGATTAGGTATTGATGTTATTTTGATATTATTCTGTGTATTATAGTTTATGATATTTTTTAAGAATTTTTAAGAATTTTTTAAAATTATTTAGAATTAATTATTATTTTTAACTCGAGTTAGACTCGAGTCAACTTTTAATTACGAGAATGCCACCCTCCGCTCTTTACCCCCCCCCCTCGCCGGCGGCGAGTCTCGCGGCGGCAATGTCGGAGGATGTTGGCAGCCCGGTCGAACGAACAGTCGGCGGCGATTTGTGCGTCACAGCCCGATTCGGTCCGGCCACACGTCGGCGGCGACGTTGCGAGGTTGGCGGTGAGGTCGGCAGCCGGGTCGGCGGCGAGCCGGAGTCGAGGACGCACGGCGGAGGGCGGAAACGGGGCGGCGGCGGGCAGACGAGCGGCGGCGGTGTGGGGGGAGCGGGTTAGAATTTAGGTTTTTAAAATCCAAATTACCATTTTACCCATGCTTAAATAATTTAATAAAAATCATACCTAAGGTATTTTAGTAATTTTATAAAAAAAACCGATTCCAATTCCGAGTTAAATCGGTCGGAATCGGCCGAACTCGGGCGATTCGGTGACCGATTCGGCCCCAAAATTGGATCGGCGCGATGCCGATTCGTGCATCAGAGCTTCAGTGTTGATTCCAGGACCTCTATGGTTGGGCTATGAGCACCGGTAAGTGTAAGTAGCAAGCACTGGTAAATGCACTGCAACCATTTGTATCGTGAATTGGAAGAAATAGACTAACATTTAAAAAAAAAGCTTTTACCAAACACAGTAATTGAGTGGTAGATTTCCATGTGTTAATGCTCCATCAAACATGCTAAAAAACCCATGTTATTATATACTAGCCTTGGGCATTTTCTAAACCACACAAGTATTCTTGGGCATTGCCGCATGTTCAATAGTGCATAACATAGACATTATACTCGACAATGGCATCACCAGTCTTGAGATCAACCCAATGAGTCCGAGCCTGAGCATAGCCTCGAGCCCACCGGAAAAGCCCACTGCCACCAATCACCGGCATCTCCCTCACCTCCGAGAAGACGGCGTTCCTGCCCAAGATGCTAAGATTGCTACGATTGTACTTCCCAGACATGAACGCAAAGTTCATTGTCATAAGCAGGCCAACATCATTTTGCGAGGCAGAAGCGTAGATCCCCTGGGCCCTTCCCAGGAGCTCAGACTTTGGATCCGGTGACGCCGTCAGGGGGTCGTCGATCATCATCACTGCGCCGAAGCCGGTGGGAGAGACGGTGGAGGTGGTGGGTCTGGCCACTTGCACCGCCGTGGGGTTGCGCCCGCTGAGTATGTCATGGAAGTAGAAGTGTAAGTGGCTCAGCTTCTCCTTCCGGTAATGGAATGTGGGGCGTGGCTTGCCGGCAGCGGCCGTGGGCACACAGACGATGACGGAGAGGACGATGAAGATATTGATGGTGAGTACCAGTGAAGGGAAGTTGGTGGTAGCCATGGGAAGTGCCAGAAATATGAAGTGCAACTGCCAAAGTGTGAGGAACTGGTATCAGAGCTAGCTGGTTGGTAAAGAGAAAGCTTGTTACAAGGACTCTTATAAAGATGAGGATTGACAAATGTCTGAATGGTAGTTTCTACAATGGAATTGGGGTGAGCCACCTTCAACTTCCAAAATGACTTGAGGTAGATTTTCTCACAGGGACAAAGAAAAACGCTATGCACATGTATAGCGGCAGAAATGCAATACATTGTATGACAATAGGTTGGTGAGGATTCCATTATTTTGTAGGACGTTGAAATTTAATTTAGTCTACTAACCCAATACCTGATTAAATTAAAATAATAAAAAAGTTAGTGCATTTTATACTAATAAAAAATGGCCATGACTCAGACGGGGGTTCTTTTTTTCGCAGGTATTGTCGAGTAGCAACAAGTAACACCACCCATGACCTGTAGTCTGTCTTTCCAATGTTAAAAGACCTGGGTCTTTGCAAAAGTAATGGGCCATGGCTTGTCCGAGAAACAACATCCTTCCATGACCAATCGTCAATGACCGACAGCTAATCTCTTTCATAGAAGCAGCCTTCGAGGAGGGCATTATCTTTCTATCTTTCTTTACTTCTTTTTTATTATTTAAAGAAAAACACAAGGCTAAGTAGAAAAAGAAAGACAAGGAGCATGACCAGACAAGTCACCCATGTTTCTTGCACTGGAATGGAAAACTAAAGACTTTGGAGAAGTGTGCAACGACTGGGCTCACAAACCAAGATTCTCAATTTCTCATCGTTGTTTCAAGAATTTTACCCCCTCAAATTCTGCCAATGAATGTTAACAAATAATATATAATAGCGCACCAATTTGTATCCTCTGAATACCATGTTGGAGCATAAATACTCAAAGCAACGTTCACAGAGTCTGCATCATGAGAGAAGAGATTTCGTGAAATGTTCCCGTGCTGTGGCAAAGGCTTGCCATATGAGCTGCAAAATAACGCCAAAGAATAAAACCTTAGAAGCCTATAATCAGTAATTTTTGGAAACATGGATTAGAAGCTAAAATGAACATTAGTAAAAGCAAAGTTCAATTTAAGCTCTGATGCACGAATCGGCCGATTCCGTGCAGAATCGGCTGATTTAAATCGGATCGGCATCGCGCTGATTCGATTTCGGGGCCGACCTGAATCGGTCCACGACTCGGCCGTTTTCGGCCGATTCCGACCGATTTAACTCGGAATCGGAATCGACCGATTTAAATCGGAATCGGTTTTTTAGGATTCGCATTCACTCCGCCGCCCTCTGTCGCGATTCCGCCGTTCGACCTCAGCTCAGTCCGACCACGCCACCGCCGCCCGATTCCGACCTTAGCTCCGCCCTCCGCCGCGCTTTCGCCGTCCGACGCCGTGCCCGATTCCAAACTCAGCTTCCGCCGTCCGACGCTTCCGCCGCGATTCCGCCGTCCGACGCTCCGCCCGACCTTCCGACCACGCCACCGCCGTCTAACCATGCCACCGCTACCCGATTCCGACCTCAGCTCCGCTGGCCACCGCGAGACTCGCCGCCGAACGGGCCGGCAGCGGCGGCGGGGGGTAAAGATCAGAAGGTGGCATTCTCGTAATTAAAAGTTGACTCGAGTCTAACTCGAGTTAAAAATAATAATTAATTCTAAATAATTTTAAAAATCTTAAAAAATATTTAAAAATATCATAAACTATAATACACAAAATAATATCAAAATAACATCAATACCTAATCTTAATATATTTATATTATGAATTATCAAATTATTATATATGACCGATTAAACTAATTTGGACCGATTCAACTGAACCGATTCCTGGCCGATTCAGACCGATTTCAATTCCGATTCTGACTCCTTGAAAAACCGATTCCGAATACGATTCCTATTCATTCACGCAGCCATGAATTTAAGTGGTCACATGCTCAGACGAGAACTTCCATCTATCCCATTGCTCGCAACCTTTCCGGCTATTGCATTGGCATCAGTTTCAAGGATGATCCTGTGTACAAAAAAATCACAGTTTAACATGCCATCATTTACAGTTATAATTTCCTCCCCAGTTATAATATTGAAGGACTATAAAGTCCATACCGCAGGGTCAAACTCATCTGGCGCTCAATTAATTGAAACTAAAATAAACTATAAAAAACTCACATCCAACACTTTAAATTTGAGTTCTTGAAGTTCTCAACTACTCACTCTATCACTTTCCAATATACACACACGCGCACATCACACACACATCTACAAAGTTAAATGACATAAAATATAAGCAATTTAAAAAAAAACAATAATTGCTCCCTACCCTCCGCAACAATCTCATCGAGGCATAAAAAAATGAGATCCAAATTCTCTACTGCTGTCCTTTTGTTAACGTTATTTCTGAAAATAAAGGCAATGGGTCACAATGCAGCTTACATAAAAGATCAGTAGGTCACACAATACATTAAAGAACTAAAAATATGTCAACTATACAAAATGGAAAGAAAAGCACCACAGCAGAAGGTCAACTGCGTCAAAAAACCTTGAAGAACAGTGGCCAGGATGAGCTCATTTTCATCATCACCACCAGTAACAAAAAAGTGCAGGTCCTGAACAAACATATAGACCACGATATAATTTTGAATCATGGTGATTTCAGCTGTAAAATAAATAAAATAGTTACATCACTCATAAAATTGGCAGCAGAGAAAATTCCAAGTCTTCTTCCATGGATTTGTATAAAATCATATATAAAAAGTGCACACGCTAAGCCCAACTGTATGATTCACAAACTACACATAAAAGAGCAAGCACAATCAATATACGCACTCAATTTCAACAATAATGCCATCAAGATACCAAGATACCAAAGCCAACTGTATGTTTCACACACTACACATAAACAAGGCAGGACAATATACACACTAGACTCCAACAACAATGTTTTTAAGAACAGAATTTAATACCCTCAAAATTAATACACAATGAAAGACTAGTTAACACACTCATCCACCTAGTACCAAAAAGTGTGGAGGACATGGATCCTAAACTACATGTGATTATAAATAAATAAAGATTATTCCCTTGAAGTATATATATAGGATAATGTACCGCACGAAGGGGGAGGCCATATTAGTCTCTAGCATCCATGACAACTGAATCTCATAGCTAGAGAAGAGACAAGCAAATACCACTATTTTCAGGTTTGGATCTTCCAAACCATTGTACAAATGACAACTACATTGAGATAATAATGGAGAAGATTGTGCCATTTATTTTCACTGATAACCAAAAAAAGAAGTGGAGCCAACGTTATTTTCAATGGAGTATTTTAGTGTATATCCCATGCCAAAAGAATTATCACAACATCAAATTTTATCACCTTCACCGACAGCCGAATCGAAAACAACTGCATACTCAGTATAGCTTAGTCCTCCCACTATAACACCATAAATAATCTTCTTATTCTATATCTGTTTTTACTGATTCCCAGATTACAATTGGGAAAGAACATCTTTGTGACCAGAATGTCAACAGGTCTGCCTTTCTTCAGCTACTCACAGGCATTAAGTTCAGAATTGATGGTTTAACGTTTATAATAAGGAACCACCATTTCCTTTGCTTGAAAATTTAATAAATGGAGAATAAAGGAAATGCAACTGCATGAACAACGTGGATATGGGTGCAAATATTTCACCTTCTGTCCTTGCATTGATCTTGTGGGTCTTGGTAAAAACTGATTTCTCAAAAGCCAGCTTAGTATTAAGAGTGGGCATCATCTGAATAATACTTGACTGCAACTCGCTTTCCTTCAGAATCAAGGATGAGGATATTCTTAATCGATGGACAAGACTCCTGCACGTAAATCGTAAATTTTCATCACGCCCTCACAAGAAAAATAAGAAGCTCTTTGCTGTAAGTGCTTTACAGTTTATGAATCCTAAAGAAAGAAATTAATATTATGGCTTATTACAAAAGAAATTCTAAATCTAGCACATTCCTAATTTATGCTCCGGCATCAGTTTACTCAGAATTCAATTGAATCTTTCATAACTCCGCAGTCACATCAGGAAACCCTTCCCGCATCACAAATATAAATAGACCTAACTAATATTTTTTTGTAAAAAAAACACCAAACCTAGTGGGGATAGATCAAAGCACATTAGATTACAAGAGTAGCTAGCTATAAACAAACCATCTCCAAAGGAAAAATCAATATCAATTAGCAGGAAGTCTGCATCTTCACCTAATAATCAAATTCATCTTTATTATTATATACATAGGGTTTAAAAAAATCAACTCCTGAACATTTATTTGAATACAAGCAAACTGTCAGATATATGAATCAAACCACCCAACATGTACAGCAAAAAAACCACGATTTAAACGAATTAATACAAAAAAGAATCAACAGCGTTACATTCATAAATTGGTTTATAAAAAAAGATTAAAAAGGAAGCGAACTTTGAAGATCAAGATTGGTCACCATAATCAATTATGGCGGGGAAGGTCGTCGGAGATCCAAGTTCCGATCGGGCCATCCCTCAGCTTGTAACGAAAATATAACCAATTGGGTTCTGAGGATCAATTTAGAAAATAGAGTGATGGCAGGTGTCACAGACGTGATTCATAGGCATGCCGGGAACTAGGGTTTGGGTGTTGTCCCTAGGTTTCCCGCATCCATGATGGGGTAGCGGTGGCTATCCAAGTAGTGAAAATAACATACCAAGGCTAACCCGTGTTGAGTTGCAGGTTGCAAACCGAGGTGCACGAGGGCTACCGAGTGACCGAGCATGGCGATGGAGCCTGGCGTCAAGTTACAGCTATAGTGTCGGCACATGGGTCGGTATTTGGTGTATCGAGCATGTGGCTGAGTCCAGGAAGAAGCCTCAGGTTGCTGCTGATCGTTGTTTGGGTCGGTAGAGTGAGGTTGTGGTGCAACCGTGGACCGAGCAGGCTACCGAGCCAAGTATGCAGCACAGGGCGCCGAGCAGTCACCAGTACCGAGCAAAATAGCGATACGGTGTCGGGGAACAATAGCGAGCACGGGCGCAGGCGAGCGCGTGGTTGTGCGTGCAGGTGTGCGCGCGAGGAGCGATAGGCGCGCGGGTGTGCGCGCAGACACGCGCGAGAGCATGTGCTGGTGGACGCGACAGTGCATGGGCATGCACGAGCGGCAGGGCTGGTGCTGTGCGATGGTAGTGGACCATTGCTGGCAGGTGATCGGTGAATTGCTGAGGGAGGTTGAGCCATGTCTGGACGGTGCTGGGGTCGATTCGGTGGGCGCGACGGAATGACCAGCGGTGCAGCCAAAGGGTTTGTGATAAAGCTTCATGCTGGGGTGTATCTTGGTGGAAGATATGATCCATATCCAGGGACGAGGCTGCAACTAACTTCTGAAGATAACCACAAGGCCGTTGGGAAGAACTTGGACGTGGTGTGGTGCTAGGTTGCTGGATACGGTGGAGATTGCAGATCTTTGTGGATAGAGATGCTAGATCCGGAGTTATCTGAAATCAGAAGGGCGTGGTATATGTGCACGGAGGTTATGCTGGAAAAAGAGAACTCGAGATCGGCAGATTGAGAGGAGATTGGTTGCTCGAGAGATCAGGAGATCGAGGAGAGATCGAAAGATTGAGATGCCAGATCAAGGAGAAACGTGGGAGTGGATCAAGAGTGGTATCGAGTCCGGTGAGGAGGAGAGTTTCTGAGATTCCAGGCATGTTCCCTTGTGAAGAAAAGCAGTGTGGTGCGGCTGGTGGGAAAGAAGCGTGGAGTTGTTGCAGCCGGTGTTCGTGGTGAGCGCTGGAACTCCATTGGCTTGCTGGAAGCCAGGTACGCGTTGTTAGGTTGCTTGTGTTGGCAATCAGGGTAGAGTTACTCGGGGAGTAATTCTTGTGCGCCTTTGTATTTGTGGGAACATTGAGGCGAGGCTGTGGGGATGTCCATGAGCCGAGCAAGTGCTTGAGAGGAGAGTTCGAGTGCTTGTAAAATCCTTATGATCGAGTGAATGATATAAGGTTGGGAAGTGTTTTCCCGTAATATGTGTCTTGCTTATTGGCTGGCGTTTAGACAGGGAACTTTTGTATCCTAGGTCACGGTCGAAGTTTACAAGGTAGCCAGTTGCAGAAATTGGTGCTGAGACGAGCAAGGGCAGACGACATGAACCCGGTGCGCATGTTGCTGGCTGGGCGATTGGGCAGTGTTGTGCGTGGTGCTGTTTGACTTCTGGAACAGCCTATCGGCAAGGCGTGTCGGTAGCCATAAGTGCTGAGTCAATGTTTGGTGTATACCAACACATTGTGATCGAGCGAAGGTTTGAAGGCAGCAACCTCAGGGTGTTGAGGTTGGTGAACACAGGTTGGTGTTGACTTGGTGGCTTCCGTGTTTACTTCATATTGCGTTCTTGGTGTTAGGCTGGTGTTCTTGGGGTAAGAATACACCGCACAGGGCTGGTTTGGAGGGCGAAAATTTGGGTCCTTGAATCAGCCCCGTGATAGCAGGCACGGGTTTTGGAGATACTTCGATTCTGATTTTGGTTGGGCCAAACAACAACAATTGGAGTGTATTTTGATGTTTTAGTCGGGAACCAAATTGAATAGGACGAAAATAATCAAAATAATTAAATTAACTGAAGTTTTTTTAAAAAATTCAAAATTTTATATTTTATCTTAATTAACATGAAATTATGATATTTATATGATTAAATTTTGTTTATTTAATATGATATATAATTATATACAATTGAAATTACTTATTAAATGGTTATGTTTACTAAAATAATGATATAAATTTAATTAAATAATTCAATAATTTTTTATAACTTAAATGGTGTAATATCCCAATTTTTTGCCTAGTGGCAAACTGAAGTACAATGCTAAATATTCATAAATTTAATAATTTAACTACTATCGTACAAATTTCATGGACAATTAACACACAATATATAACAGAATAATACATATATATATATATATATATATATATATAATCATATATATTATGTCATAACATAAAATAAACAACCTGAACAATTCAACGGAACAAACAATGTATTATAAATATATACATGTACCAGAATCTAGTCGATGATAGCATAATCATATCGTATATAAATATATACATGTATCAAAATTTAGTCCATGATAACATATTCGTATTATACAACATAAATATGTATTAGAATTGAGTCGATTGTAACATGCCCTCATCATATGTAAACATATATATGTACCGGAATTTATTTGACGATAATATGTCTGTATCATACATAAGCATAAACATGTATTGAAATTTAGTCATACATAAGCACAAACATGTACTAAAATCTAGTCGACAGTAACATGCTCGTTCTACTAGGATCATATAGAGTAACACACATACGCATATATATAAGTGTTATGCATGGCTATAACCATTAAATCAAACTAGAAGTATAGTAATACAGAGAAGCGCACACACACACACACACACACACACACACACACACACACACACACACACACACACATATATATATATATATAAGTGATGGTAACTCATTACCACTCAATTAAACTAAAACTCTAGCAATAATTTAATACAAAAATATGCAGTTCAAAGTATAGTTAACGTACAGATATGTCAACGCGTAACTAACTTCAATGATGAATTTTGACAAACTTTGAAACTATTCATATTAAAAACTCAACAAAGGTGATTGTTTCACGTAAGTTCCACTCCTTTTGGGTTGAGAAAATATGTTTATATATACATTGTTTGGTATGTGAAAATGAAAAAATAAAAAAATAAACGATTATAATAAATTAATCATAAATATATACATATTGTATAATAACGAAATACGAAAAAACAATAAATAAAGCTTATTAGAAATAATTTTTAAATATTATTAAATTAAATTAATTTAGTAATATTTAAGATTCATTTTAAAATAAAATAACCTAATTATTTTCAGGGTTTTACAAATGATGTTATTTGATTATTCGGTTACAGAATCACATTAATAATTTGGTTTTAAAAGTAATTCGGTTCAGATTCGGTGGCGAAATTAGGAGGCCGAGTGAAGTTCGGTTAATTTGGTTTGGTGGGTGGGTTCAAAACCAAACCAGCGAGGCACAGGGGTGGGGTTGTGAGGGGTTACCCTGTTTTCCATAACATAAATGTTTGCCTTTGTAACACCCCGTTTCGGCTCACCCGTGAACCGACCCGGAAATGTCACCGGCGACCGAACCGTTCGCTAATCTACTGGGTTCGGTTAAGCCGACCCGGATCTGCCCTCGGTGTCTCAAGATGGAGATGCAACCATGAAATGCATGGATGGGATGCGTGGGTTCTAACGTAGTCCTACATGCATGCTATGATGTGCAAGCAAAACAAAACCATGCGACGGCAAAAAAGTTTTAATTGAAAATTATCCACAACAAGGTATATAAATATTTTATCAAAATACGATAAAACATAATAATCTACCGTAGCATTCATCATTATCTCTTTCGTTTCAATTGAACCGAGCCTGAACTCCAAACTCACTACTCATTCACATTTATCTGTTCATTTCATATCAAGTAATTTATCTCAAACAAACACATCAAAATTATCATTCACGTAGCATTAACACAACCATCATTATACATTACACGCGGCAGGTACATGTGTGCGCGGTTCCGTGCTGCTCCTCCGCAGTCCCGACAGCTTTCATCGCTCGCATTCCTCACCTACATATATATAGAAAAACCGTCAGTAACGAGTGTTACCGGCCCGGAAAATAACTAATATCAATCTGGCACAGGAGAGCAAACTCTCCTGTTGAATCAAAACCATATACTTCCTCAAGAACTCTCATCAGGGCACATACGGGAGCCGTCGCCCTCGGGTCGACAGCGTCCCCCTATCTTTCACATTCTCATGCCTCGGCCATTTCTCTATTGCTTCTCGCGTCAAATCTCATTCCTTTCCGCCCTCTGCACCTTCCATATTACTCCTGGCCTTGAGCACGAAGGCCGAGTACTCTCGGGCAGTCGCCTTCAGTACCCTTTGAAACCACAAGTCTAGACATGCGCTGCAATGCAGTACCCGTGAACCTCCACACTTCTCCGGGTTTGAGGAACTCAAAGGTGGAGTTGTCAGGATCCCTCGGGAATGAAACGGCTTGTACACCATTCCAGAGCCCACTATCGACCCACACGTGCCCGCTCGCGTAGCACGGTAGTCGGATTTCCCTCATTCAATCTCTCACTGAAAACGCGAAAACTATACATATATATAGGTCTGGGTTGGGATTTATACAATAGGCCCGAAGGCAACGTGAGCTGGATCTGAAGTTCGAAAACAAACTCGAGGGATCTCATCCTCGAGGGTTATTAATCCGGAAAAGAACTGTTGGCTAAATGGCCCGAGTTAAGTGGGATCCGATAAAACGCCACTTAACTCGTCCTGCACATGATAAATCAAATACACAATAGAATAGCGTAAAATCAGAGAACGAGTCCTAAACGGACCTGGTAGAAGCTCCAAACGGGTCCACGCGCCTAGGCGGCGAGCTCCTACACCGTACCTACACAATCAAGCTAAAAACTAACGCCCGCATGATGAATCACACATCCTATAGCATGCACACACAATCAACACAATCACACGTCAATCAACACACATCAACCTATATCAATTCTAGCAAGTCTACTTAAGCTAGTTTGATTAGATCATGATTATTACTTAATAACCCTAATTAGTTTCATAACTTCTATTTTTAACACCACACAATTCCACAAATTTCATATTTTATTCTAAATCAAATCTACATTTATATATATTATTCTAACACACAATTCACCAATCCTAGCATGCAATTCTAATAATCAATACTTTCAATTAATTAAGTTAAAATAAATTATACCTCGCGTCGTCGAAAATCGGCGACGGCTAGGGTTTCCGTTTCGTGGCTCGAAACTCGAATTCGGCACCTAGCGGCGTCCGAAGTCCGATCAGATTGGACCGGGTGCGTTCGGCGGATGATCCGGCGAATTTCCCACGAATCCAATTTTCCGGCGGTTCCGGCGGTTTTCCGGCGAGTGTCGGCGGTTTTCCGGCGGATTCCGACGGTTTTCCGGCGATGATTCGGGACGGGGCAATCAGGGGGTCTATCGGCACCAGCTCGACGAGCTCGGTCCGATGGTGGTGTCAAACAAAGTAGCCGAGGCGGCGATGGCCGTCGGCGGCGGCGTCGAAAGTGGGTGGCGGCGGCGGCGTTCTCCGATCGGGGCTCCGGCCGGCCTCGACGACGGTCGGGATGGTGGGGGAAATGTCGGCGACGGCGAGGGGGTGGTCGTCAGGGTCACAGCGGCGGCGGCGCGGCCCGGACGGCGGCGGAATCCGGCCCGGAGTGGCGACGACCGAGGCGGCTTCGTGGGGCGATTCCGGCGTCGTGGCGGCGCGACGGTGGCCGGGGTTGGTCGGGGCGGCACGACGACGGCAAGGCGGGGCAGGGCGGCGTCGATCGGCGGCCAGTCGGCGTCGGCCGTGGCGGCGGTGGCGCGCGAACAGGGGCGGAGCGGCGGTTAGGGTTTGGGCGTGGGGAGAAAAGGTCGGGATTGGAGAAAATATACTCCAGTGGCAGTTTCGTAAATAAGTGTTGACTCGATTCCTACTCGAGTCAAAATAATAACTAGTTCGTAATAAATTCTAAAAAAAATCTAGAAAAATATGGGAAAATTCTATAAAATAAAACAAACACAATAACCTCCGAATGACATGCTCTATAACTAATAACCCACCCGAATATAATCCAACGCGTCCTAACGCGTTATTCGGCCTAAAACTATTTCTTCGATCAAACATATAAAAGAAAAAAATACTGCATACTTTCATATATTCTGATAACTCATCTCTCACCATCTCCTCGACGTTATCATCATATATTCAGGTACACCTGACTCTCATCGCTCATAACTCACGGATGGTCTCGACTCAGCACGCGGTTCATGAAACTGACTCGACTCGAACCAACGGTCTAACCGACTGGTTCGGTAACGTAAAACCCTGACTCGAGTCACGGGTTTTACAGCCTTATTTTATTTTTATTTTATCTTTTTATTTAGTTTTAATTGTTTTTTGTTCTTTTACTCTTGCCTGATTTGACTTAGCTCAAATTAACTAAAGTTTGTTAGAAATTAATTTGAATAAATATTTATAGTTTTGACTTGTGAAATTGTATTTAGATAAACCAAGTATTGCCTGGGTTCTCTCCACACACAAAATAAACAAGGTTTGAAGATCAATTATTTGTTAATTGACTTCTGCTCAAACTAAATTACAAAAATATATACTTGAGCTAACTAGTTTGGGGATGAAGTCAACTTGAATAAAGTGGCTTTAGCATAATTTTAAATACTGATATTGTACCACCTGATTGTACCTAATATATTACATACAACTTTTAAATTCAATACGGTTCAAACTTTTGTACCATTTTAATCAAATTGCCCAATTGTTTTGAATATTCAGCAGAAAGAAAAATAAAACGCACAGGCACACACATCTCATGTTCCGATAATAGAACCTTGTTAGGATATTCCTTAAATAGAATAGGAGGTTCTCTTTCAGGAAAAAAAAAGTCAATAGAAGGATCAATAAATTTGAGATCTTTTAAATATCGTCGTCCAATTTATCGAGCATTAGCATTGTCATCACAAAAAAGCAGCCAATGGCTTGGAAAAAATGGCTTGCAATGCCACCAAGAAAAGCCTGCTCTTTCCCTTCATTAGATATTAAATATACGGTCGAGAGGAAGGGAAGTAAGAAAAGCAAACAAGATATTAATGAAAGCTAAGTTAGTCTACTAGAAGCTGCTTCGTAGACAGCTTACTAGTTGCCCATACTCAACTCATGTGATGAATCTCAAGGTCCATCACATTGTAAGAAAGTGTAAGAACTGCATGATTAACATCTAATAATAGACAAATTCAATGTAATCTCCTTTTTCTCCCTCAAAGAAATGTAAGATTCTTCTTCAAATGATAACATCTAACTTCACTCTCACAGTCACTCTTCCCTTCAGTGACTACGAGAAAATAATTGACAAGACTTCTCCGAATGCGTTGCTGAAGAAGCATTACAAATATCCGGACTCGGGAGGTGTTGTCTGTATGCTTACAATTAGTGTTCTTCTAGGATGAATGAATTATTGGTATTTCAGACTAAGTTGCTTTCCAGCTTTCAACTGATGCCATCTGATGATCTTAGGCAGGTCAGTGTGGCTTCCAAAGACCCAATCTGTATTTGTGGGCGTACGACAGGATCAATTTCCTTGCAGGGAAGTAATGCAAAAGCCACAGTTGTAGTGAATTCGGTCTGGTAAAAAAATGCAAGAAGTAGTACAACTATTAATCGTCTGACCAAGTATCACGTAGATTCTAACCACAACACTAATAAGGTAAGAAGCAAATCAGCTAGAAAACAAGATGACAATGCATAAAATGGTTCTTAAGGTGCATGTTGCTTACTCACTTAAGAGAGTAAACACCCACATAAGTCATGCAATGGAGGTTTTGTGACTCTTCTCGTAAGATCCCCACAATTAGCAAACTAATTTTCATGTTTTGTAGGGCTTGATGTTTATTTAATAAGTTTTAAAAATTCCAATAAGTTTAAAGGATTATATTAACTTTATGTTGTTTTATATGCTTCTTTAGAAGCTAATTTTAATTTTAACACGCACAATCGCACAGGCAATTTGGCTAATTATAATAAAATTCATTTCAGTGTACCTCAACAAATATGATTTCATCAATTTAAACGCTTGCGATTGTATTCAGTGGTGATTTAATCCCCATTACTTGTTTTCTTTCTATTGATTTTCGCGAGAAATGAGTGGTCGTTTGGTGTGTGATTGCTGAATTTTGATGTGTAAGCTCGAATTTCTGTGTCAAGATGTACGGTATGTGGAGTAGTGCTAGACTCTTGAAGTTTCAACATGGTTTGGGTTTGGGCTATGGGACCTGTATAGATTTTTGGTTTGATGCTCGGGGATGCGAAAACCGGAGATTACTCTGAAGTTGTTGTTTGCAAAATTTAGTGACTAACGAATGGCTGTTGAGTGAGCAGAATGGTGTTGTTAATACGTTGTACAGATGCGTCATCGCTTTTATTTCGTTATCTGCAAAACTGTCGAAGTTTTTTGTGGCAAAAGAATGAAAAAACAGGCTTTTAGTTATGCAGATTGTAGGGAAGAACCCAAGTTTATTACTGAAAGAACGAAGCGATATGCAAAATATGAGATTTCTTAGTGAAGATGAAGAATTTGATTGGCTGGAACTCGATACTGACCTTTATCATTGGACAAAATCCCTCCGTCCTGTTCAGGTATGACATAGGTCTGACGGTTAATCTGTTTATGAATTTTTGAACTTTAGTTCATACTAATTGCTACTGATTGTCTGTTTGCTAATTGAATGATCAGCATAATAGCTTAGTTATTCGTGTGTGCTATGAACTATGATTTACAGCAGGGCAGAGTTATAGATCACGTTTTTTATTACTCAATTGCAGTGGTATCCTGGTCATATCGCAAAGACAGAGAAAGAACTGAAAAATCAACTCAAGTTGATGGATGTTATTATTGAGGTTCGAGATGCAAGAATTCCCACGGCAACAAGCCATCCTCAGGTGGCTTCAATGTCCATATTTTTTATTTAGAAGAGTTCCTGATTTTGGAATTATGTATAAATTTTTCTTTTTTTATTTCTGGATTCAACAGATGGATTTGTGGCTTGGAAACAGGAAAAAGATTCTAGTTCTGAATAGAGAAGATATGATATCAAATGAAGACAGAAATGCTTGGGCATCTTATTTCTCAAGACAAGGAATAAAGGTTGTATTTGCTAATGGCCAACTTGGGATGGTATGTAAAGTATCCCAGAATTGGTAGATATATTCCATATTAGTATTTGCCTTTTTTATTGATCAAATAGAATAATAACAGGGAACAATGAAACTTGGAAGGCTTGCAAAATCGTTAGCTATGGGGGTAAATGCCAAGCGCAGAGCCAAAGGACTGCTTCCTCGTCTGGTATGTCTTATTTATTGATGGCATGTTTTACTTATTGGTATGTCTCTTTTTAAGTATTTGCTTTTTTTCCTTGGCTTTGGCTGACCTAATTTGTACAACAATTCCTAAATTTTTTATATTTCCTGCAGTGTTTTCCTTTTTCTAATGCAAGTCCAATTGATTCGAACATGTTATTTTATTGTTAAGAAAATGTTGGTTTATCTGGTCATGTAATTCCTCGTGGGGC
>JAURVB010006769.1:0-74765 GCA_033002965.1 Piper betle | reverse complement strand
AGGCTAGCAAGTGAGAAAACTTATGCAAATCGGGCAGATCAAGAAGCTTCCCGGGTGCAGCTTGGTTGAAATGGATGGCACCGTGCATGAATTCTTTGCTGGTGACCAAACACACCCAGACAGTAGAGAAATATATTATATGCTTGAAGAAATCATGGGGAAGTTGAAACTTGTGGGTTATGTGGGCAATACCAAAGAAGGTTTGCTTGACTTGGATGAAGAAGGAAAGGATTGGGCATTCTCACTTCACAGTGAAAAATTGGCCATTGCCTTCTGTTTCATCAAACCCAGGACTGGTAAACCAATAAGGATTGTTAAGAACTTGAGAATCTTTTTAGACTGACATGTGGCTATCAAGATGATATCAAGAGTTTTTCATCGTGAAATTACGGACAGAGATTGCAACAGATTTCATCATTTTAAGAATGGGGTATGCTCGTGTAAAGATTATTGGTGAAGTGCACCTTAAAAGGAAGTAAGAAAGTATGCATTTGAGTCCTTTTAAGTGTTGCTGATGCTTCAATTTGTAAAAGAAAGCAGACAAGTGGATGAGAAAATGAACGAGGAGGCATGGTTGAGAAGGATCCTTATTTGAAATTCCAAATGAAATCAACTTTGTTAGCTTATTAATTCTACATATTGACAATAAGAGGAACCAATCTTATGTGGCCTTCGAAGAAGTGACGTAAGATCACCAAACACAAAGGGCAAGGAAAGATCTTCGTTCAAGGTAATCACTTGTTTTTTGTTTGTTTCCAAACTTCTTCGCTTTTACTCTCAAAGTGCTCATAAGAAGAATATTATTGTGCTCTCTCTTCGCGCCAAATCCCCCTCACGCCCCCCTCTTCCAGAATTTGTGGCATCTGAACTCCTCACTGAATATACAGCTCTGTCCTCTCTCATAGAGACAATGAGATCACTGATAGTTGAGATGTTAACGTGTTTTGTTTGGGAAATATTTTGCAACAAAAATAAATTTTATTTGATGTGCGTGTCTTTCTTCGCTGGTCAACTGATGTTTCTGTTAGCCTCACACCTGTTGTTTGTGAACAGAGTCTTCCGCGTCTTGAACGCAAAGCAGAAACATCGCTAATGCTGCCAAGCTTCGACTTCTATGACTTCTAAGGTTAATTATATATACAAATACAATGTTCGCTTAGAGCAAGTTTTTAACATTGTAGACTTAAACAGGGTTTGGGGATAAACTCATTCATTGTAGTTTCCCGTATAAAATTGTTTTCAAGCTCTATGAATATTATCAATGAATGTGGAGCAAACGAGATTCAATCAGTACCTTACTACCCTTCACGAAGCAAAATTAGATATGATCTGTTCAACCCTATACAAAACATTGAAGAGAAGTCAACAAAACAAAGTAGCCGGACTCTTCTCCACTAATATATCAGTCAGATGACCAACTCTACAAGAGAGCCAAACAAGAAATTGGTATTAGCACAAGCAGATTTCTTACTTTCCTCTCCCAACAAGAGCTGATTATGCTACTGATCAAGGTATCACTACACCGAACACCGTGTTATTAACTGTTTAATTATTCATTAAGTTATTTTATTACTCATACTCACTAGGGGCTGATGAGGTGATCATTTGGCTTTGTCTTTGATGACTTCGAAACCCATCTTTGTAGGATCCGTTGCCTGCACCTCGTAGTGAACTCCATCTAGCTCTCTCCTTAGGCCTTGCTTTGATGTTGCATACAGCATCTTTGCTCTTATTCTTGATGCACTTGGAGCCCTGCCGCCATCAAACAAACCGATCATTCATACATATTACTCGTATTATGCACATCACGATGAATAATTACATAGAAGAGACTTGTTGAACAGGAGCTTTGGTGGCCAAAAAATGGTGGGTCGAAGAGATAAATACCAAGCAATGAAGAAGATCTTGCTCTTTTGGCAGTTGTCGTCAGTAACAAAATCAAAGTCAAATACAGCATATCGACAATCGTCATCAGGAAGAGCCGCCGCGAGGTCATCGTATCCCTCACCAGGGCCTCCAACCGTATCAACCATGACAGCCTTGGATCGTTCGTCGATCTTGAAGACTACGTACCTATGAACCTTCTTCCTCTTCAAGTCCATGAAAGAGCTCCGACACTCATCAGTGACATTCATGCCAGTGGTAGCCTGGACGCAAGACATCATACAACAATCAAAAGTTGCAGGATCAAGAGCACGAAATTAAGAAGAGAAGTCGACTGATCTGTGATGATTGCATGTAATATTTGCTACCATCTTGAAGGCCATTGTCATGGAAGCTGCAAGAGAAAAAATCTGTCGGTGAAACAGTTCTTTGCTTTGGACGCGAGGTACGCAGCTATGGAAGTTACAATTTATTAACCATATAGGTAGTGCCAAGTATATATGTGGATAATAATATTATAGGGTGATTGCATAGTCCTAACTTATATTAATATACACATCAACCAATGTTAATTAGTGGTGTAGATGCACATTTTAAGTATGGTCTTGACAGTGTAAATATGTTTGTAATATACAGTGGACCCATCTCGGATCACACGCCCACATTCATTGATTTTTGTCACAACGTTGCTTAAAAACAACGCAATGAGTAAAATGCAACAACTTATAGTTATATAGTTATATAGTTATATGGCTTCTGTGGATTGCAGAAATATGCAAGGAAGAACCCTTTTTATGTAGCTTTTCTACTGGGACCAACATGTGGTACCTATATTACATTTAAAGAGTAAAGCTTGTCTTGTCGTTGAAGTAGTATGAATATTTAAGGAGGAGAGTTAGTGTGAGAATAACAGTGACTATTATTTTTTCTGCCAATTTTTTTGGCCAAAAGTGTATATCTCAAAATTTATAAATTCTATTCAGTAGATCATAATTTGGGCTTTAGTTAGGGGTGTCATTAATTATCTCATACCATTTTGAATAGAAAGATGTTCCTTATGAGAAAAAAGGATTCCCCTAGTTTAGAACTTCATCTAATGTGTCTTCTATATATCCTACTGAAGAGAAATTGTGGTACCTGTGAATCATATATTTGTGATATCCCATTCAAATACTTTTTTTTCTTTATATATATCAAGCATTTGAAGGTTCAAGTTGAATTTCCATATGAAGACTTCTCTTTCATTACTTTCTACTATCACTTCATCTTTATTTCAATTTATTAGATAATGCTGCAGAATTTGAAGGTTACCATTAAAGTTTGGAGATCAAAGGGCAGTGTAATAGATTTAGGACTTAATTGTTGATAAGCTAGAAAGTAGCAAGAACTGGACTTCAATTATTACTTTCCACAGATATCTGAGCTGAATCAGAGTAGTTACCAGCACTTGGTCATGCTGAAACAACGTTCCATCTTCTCATCTCCATGAACAAACATTTCACATGCTTAGTCTGATAACAATGAAATGTGATAGAAATTGATGTAAGACTACATGTATGTACATTCAGAGACATTATAAGGAGAGTGTGAAGAAGAGGTAGAATGGTTGAACACATATTCTCATGCATTAAAATTATGGAAGCATGAGAAGATCCTTGAAGACATAGAAATGCAGTAAACAAAGAATCAGGTTGTAAGGAGGATACAAACAACAGCTACAACACAAGCCTGGTTAGAAGGCGTCCAAACAGATAGTTGCATCTCACATGGCAAACCAACCACACATTCATGCAGTAAAAAATAAGAGTAAAAGGTATGTTCATTACATGGTTCAATAAGAATGCTGAATCATTCACTTGATGTTTGTGCATGCATTTGAAAGATAATTATCTTCTTTGGCAGTGGCGTGATTAGTATGAAATTATAATTGTAGCTTCAGGTTATATGATTTTAAAAGGGATTATACCTCAATATACGTACTAATGATTCCAGCTTCATGCAGACGAGTTGCAGCTTGCAATCTGAACTGAGGACGGGTCTTTGGAGTTAGGCCACCTTTTGCATATGTATAATTTGCTGACGGGAAACTAATTAGACTGAAAACAAGGTTTCGACGCTTACCGGCGCCACATTTGAATGTCGCAACTGATTTTTTTGGGTAGTGGAATTATCTTTGAAGCAGCTAGCTTTTTGATGTGATTGGTTGGAAAAAGTTTTGATTAGACGGAGCAAGTGGGTGGATGACCTGAGAATGCATGAACGAAGAGGGTGTAGTACCAATGAAGGAAAATGAAAGTTAATTTCATGAAGATATGGAGGCAATGTAGCTGGTTCTCTTGGAGTTTTGCTTTTGTAACAAGTGAATGAAATAGTAAGGCACAGTACGACGATAAACTGTGATCCATGATATTGGGTAGATAAACTGTGATCCATGATATTGGGTAGAATGTTGCTTGCAAAGTTGAAGGCATTGACATATTAATGTTTATCTCAATTACTTAGTTTCGATAGGCTAAGAGGAAGAAGTCATGAACCCTCCTTTGAATTAAGAGTTGTGTGAAGAAACAGATGTATAATCATAGTTTATATCACCATACACGAGGGTGAAAAATCACTTACCAATTATCCCATGAAGTTCCAATCCAATTCCGAATTCAAGTGTCACCGTGATTTTATTTACCTATTTGTATCCAACCCAACCTAAATTCTAGAAATGTGATTCAATTAAGAAAATAACATTAAAAAATTTAGCATAAAACATAAGAAAATAACATTAAAAATATCGGATCGGATTTTTATCTGATTCGAATATTTTTTGAATAAAATGAGCCATATGCAATCTGATCAGAAGAGAAGCTGCAGCTGGTTAGAATATATCCAAGGCCCACATTCTGATGCTAGAAACTCAGTCAAAATTACTAGACTTCTTTGCTTAACGCTTAACTTGATTTAATTTTTATCTGCGAGTATATTTCCATTTGGCGCGGTCGGATTCGAAGTTTGACATGTATGTTGAATATTAAATATAATAAAATTTTACTAGATATAAAATTATATTCTATGATTAAATAACTTAAAATCAGTTAAGGCATCCCTATTTTTAGCAGCCAAAAAAAATCGGTTAGGAAATATGTAATGAGCGACATTTTTAATAGTGTGGTGCATGTACAATAGAATTTTCGCTATAGCTATTATAAATTTATAATTACAGTTGATGAGAACTGCAAAAAACTATTTGATTTTGGACAAAAGAGCATTGACACCACTGATTGATGCATGCAATAATATTGATGAAACAACCTCCAACAATGTTACATTGGAACTATATCTATACTTCTAAAGCCTCTACAGTCCTTGTATATGCCAAGCTCTTTCCTCTTCTCTTCTTGTGGACTTGGTCTATATTGAATGAGTAATAGTTTGAGAACAAGGATCAATGGAAGGAGATGGAAGAAGGATTGAATTGTCTTCTTCATGACTGCCACTACTAAAACTAGTACTAGAACTGCCACTGCAACTTGAAACTTCTATGCCAATCTCCTCATCTTCCTCAGATTGAGGGTGTTGGTCACCAGTTACATCTGAGTTTTCATGCATTGCCATTTCAAAGATCTCAATCCCATCACCACCAACTTCAAGTGGAAGTTCTGGGTTTTCCATTGGTGGGTCAATGGTGATTTCAGTTATCTCATCAACATCTAAGGAGTCCAAGGAAGTGACTGATGGAACAGTGACTAGCTGACCATAAGCACCATCTCTTTTGTTCTTGAGCTTCACTCTCTCGCGCCAGCCATGGAGGGATTGTCTGACATTTTCTGCTACCAAGGCTTTCTTGAACTTTGATCCCATCTAGTGTGATCGGTAGCAGAGGTTAGTAATGGTAAGAAACAAGTCTTCTGTCCCATTTTGTATCAAAATGATGATAGAACAATCTTATGGACTGTGGTTTTTTTCTGTAGTGTGTGATGGATGTTTGATCAATTGCATCAATGGGTAGAAAGATAAGTCGACCGACCTGTGTGACGATTACATAGAGGGGGAAGGTGTTGTAGCTACACCAGAACTGGAACATAATCCTGCAGTCATCAACTTTGAGCATGCAATTCTATCTCTTCCTATGATGGTTGTTATATGAAAGTGTTCACTGTTTGTTTTATCTTTTAAATGAAATCATCGTCATACCCGGATGTCAAACGTACTACAATGAAAATGATGTTCTTCATAAAACATGATGGTTCTCTGATTTCCCACTGTATCCAGACAAAGTAAGTAATTGATAGTTAGCTCAAAGACAAGAATAAGAAGAAAAAGTAATTTAATTCGAGTTATAAGAAAGTTGAAATATTTTCAAGCTTACCAATGACCAGATGAATGTAGCCATCTCAAATGCATTCTGCAAAATAAAGGCTAAAAAATTCAAAAGTTTTTTTATGAGATGACAAGTAAAACTTAGAACCAACTTCCAATCTCATACCTGGAAAGAGATGGCTTGAATCAATGTCAACAAAAGTTTAGGCTTCCTGAACCAGAACAGTTCGTCGCGTGGCTTCATTGGCCTCCCTGAAGGATCAAGGCTGGAGTTTGCTTCCATCACTTCAAGAGCCAGTTGAACTACTATGCGATGAAGCTTTGTGCCAACAAGCATAATTAACTGTTGGATATGTTACAGAAGAAAAGGAAGCTTGGTACAATGATTGATGCATATAAAATGCTGAAGTAGAAATGAAAATAAAGCCTATTAGAATCAGGTGTTACCAAAGCAGGGACGAAGGATAGCCAAAAGTAAGTATTAGTACCTGTATGGCATCATTTCAGTATCCTTCTTTATTTTCTCATCAAAGTATCAATCGCAATGAATCGAGAAATTAACATTCAAATATTATCGAATGGGCAAAGAATCAGAAATTTAGAATAAACATGAATATATATCCAGAAATCTACCATGGACATTCGCGAAGATGCAAACTATTGCATAACTCCACAGAAGCACACTGCAATTAGGAAGAAAAAAGTGCAAATGAATTGGTAAATAAAAAATTAAAAGGCTAACAGCAGGTTAAAACTTTTCTATAATACAAGAGCTGGAATTTGAATGACTAGAATTGCAAATAAAGGTAATTTTCGTCAGCTTGATTGGTCTTCAATGTTATCTGATTTGCTTGTCACTTTACTTCCTAAAGTTTTATCTATTGAAACATAATTTCATTCCTGTCATTATCACCTACCAAGTGAGACCGCCCAGTTTTTATGAGTATGGCTTTCCTTGGCAGCCCAATACTCTGGTTAAAATAGCATAACTGACTTATTATCATCTTGCAGAACTTTCTCTTCAACTAGTTAATGACATAGGAACCACTGGATGCACTGACAATAAATTAACATACCAGGAATACTTTGTTTGTGGCAATTATAGAACTTGTTCTTTGTGCAGAGATATTGTGAAAGATGTAAAATACTATTTTCTTGTGGAAAATGGAGGCTAAATAAAATGACTGTATTACAAGTTTACAATGCAAGTTACTTTTGTTCAAAGAATCACTAGGATATACGTTGACAAATAACAGAGGCAATGACATTAACAGCAATTGGATTACCTGATCCCAACAATTTCCCGGAATTCATCCTCCATGCTACGAAGCATATAATGATGAAAATTGTAGGAAGGGTGAAGATCATGATTCTGAATGTTAAACAGTATATAGAAATCTTATAATGAATAGTTTATAGAATTCTTAGGCAAACACTGAGAAAATTTCCCTGAAAATGACAATAAAGAATAAAGTTCTTTACTTACTGTTATGAACCCTAGCCTTAGTGCCATGTAGTCAGATTTACTTATTGAACTCCAAAATTGACGCATAAAACAAAGCTGTGGAGCAATGTAATGTTACAATTAAAACTGGATGATGTTAAAAGCCCTTGTTTACTTGATGTCAAAATTCACATCTGTTTCAATGACATGGTAAAAGCTGTAACTGACCAACCAAACAAGGAACTTGCTCTGACTCCATGGATGAGAAGTTTGATGGAATACAAACGTTGATTGACGCCTAAAGCTGATGTTTTCTGTATCTGTACCTGTAAAATCATGGAACAAGGCTGGCCTTTGAAGAAAATATGATTTTATATGGTTAAATTTGAACAACTGTTTAGTTAAAATTAGATGCTTCCATTGTAAGAACTAAGAATTGTGAAGTTTGAACGAGGCTTACCTTGTACTCTATCTGTTGCCATTCGTCTTGCTTGATCTTCCCAGGTTCTCCAACTATCAATCTACATCGATCAGCGAAAAATTCAGGTCCAGTTCTCACACTATCTGAATTTTCCAACTAAAATAGCTTGTATATTGAACGAAGCTGATAAATGTACCTTAAACATTGCAAGCGTGACGGTGCAAAAGCTATACGAGACATGGATGACAGCAAGAACTATCAGTAATCGATGGAGCTGCTCAAGACTTTGATAGGACGCAAAAGGTTGGTGTCCCTGCATTTTTTTGTGAACAATATATACTATCACAACAATCCTTCCATTTATGTGTAATACTAGTAGTCTCGCCATTGACAAAGCAAGCTAGCTTTGCTCGCATCATTTGATCTCTGTACATAAAGTTCTATACTCAAATGACAGTACATAATTCACATATGAATTCTTCTAATTTTCTAATTATTTTCGTCACAAGCTCAGTAAATGTTTATTTTAGCTCTAATTGTAGGACTTACAGGGGGGCAATATTCATGCCTTCGAAGCGCATGATGCTGGTAACTCTGATTGTTTAAGTAATTAGAAGAAGCCAATGCAACCTTAGTATTGTCCAGATTAACCGTGCGCTCGGAGTCCTTTGCGCAGGGATAAAAACGCCGGCTGAATGCTGAAGATTTGATGCAAATCCTTGCCAGCCACATTGTCCAATGCCCCAAGAGCAGTGACAAGACCCCAAAGAGCATCAACTCTGCTTCCATCAACCAAACCAGATGATTTTCGTTGTCATCAGATTGAGCAATAAACGAGGTAACACCATTAGAATGTTCAGAAACAAGTTTCATTGATTATTTTGCGAGCTCATCAGAAAAAATGTCACCTTCCATAATCCTCTGCAGAGCAGCTAGAAGAGCTTTTCTCTTCGTTTTGACCAGCCACTGCAGACAACAGAATCAGCCCAGGAAGGACAGCAAAAATCAATAGGGAGATGTAAGGAAGAAAGAGAACTCAATTCTAAGATCATTACTCTCATCGAAAAAAGTAATACATTTTATCTAAAACACTTCAAACAACTATTGATTTTCAACTTCTTTGTTGTTTTTTCATGCAGTTTATAGCATGGCAAGACTAATTAGAGCGGAAAAACAGAGATAGAACTATATTATGCTGGTCATGGCTTGGGAGAAACCGTCATCGTGGCTGTTTATTTGGGGTGTTCTTCCGTCTGCCCATCAATGTCAAGTTCCATATAACATCTCCAGCACCCAATTCTAGCCATCTAAAACTGTTAGCAACCCAAACAAAAGGCACCTAGAACGGCATCTACCATTGATAAATTACATGACTCCCACCAGTACCCAACATCAAGAATCAAGGAATTACAATCTGAAGCAAACGAAGTCAGGCAGCTAGGTTCCCCTAACCTCTCTGAAGCGTTCAATGGAGCGTTGGAAGAGGAAGCCTACAGACACCAAGATGGTGATGACAGTCCCAACAGACCATGTTGGTGTCTCAGACAGAGACCTCCCGAGCTTCACAACCTCCTTCCCTTCCATCTCCTATTCCTACTTCTCCTTCCCACTGCTATTGTTGGCTGCTATGGGAGAAAATATAGAGGAAGGTGGAGGCCGTGGAAGGGTCAGTGGTTGTGGAAAGGGCCTCGGTTGTTGACTGGTGTAGTACTTGGACGTCTTTTTAATATCTCTGCATGGGCTGTCGGAGGGAGACTGCCTCCAAAATCATTTATGTCTGCCGCGACTTGGTACGCCACCCGTCCCACGCCCCCCACCACACTTAATATAAATCGTACTTCGCGTTTCAGCCGATAATTTGCTATCAAAGTTCCCTCTTATTAACCACTGATAATATTCACCGATTTCTAAACATATCTTTGAGTAAAATAAGATCGAAGATGATTATTATAAAAAAGTTTTTAGTTTCTATTGATTTCATCAATAATGTATGTACATTTAATTTGTTTTAGACTAACCAAACTGAGAGTTAATTTCCGTTGTTATTTTACTTCCCATTTTATTGTAAAAAAGTGAATAAATTTTTTTATTGTAATCCATCAAAAATGAGTGTGACATATAAAGATACTTAAAAATAAAATATAATTATGATTTCTTTACTTTGTAGTTTAGTCATGTTTAATATAAAATAATTTATTCATATATCAAAATTTCAATGGTATATATGAGCTTATTTTATGCTTAATATTAAGTACAAAAACATTCATATGTGGCAGCTTAAAGTCTGGTTCAATCTCAATTTAGGCTAAGCAAAACTGTAGGGAGTTACATGCTTCACCACACTTTGTTTATTTAAGGTATTCTTCCTAAGAGTGGCCTACCTAAAAACTTATATGTTTAGATTATTGACTGTTTGACACATGGAATGATGTGGTTGGTAGGGGATCACCTGTGTCAGGCAGCCGGCTCTGAACTGGCCTTGTCCTTGTCATGCATAATGGTTTGGTCTGTTAAGCCCGGGCCCTGCTGGACCCCAAGTATCAAAATGATCTGATTGTAGATAACTAATAAGAGAAATGCAATGGGCACACAGGAAGAGTTTCCATCCAAGTGAGACAGAGCATTTGATGAAAAAGCTCAACATTAGATTGTATGTGCAAAAATTTTGTTTCTTTTTTAGGGTTTAGGGTTAAAGATGGTGTGGACATGTTGGAAGATGGCCTTCAATAATCAGTGATATATATGTATATGATATGATATATAAAGTTTCCTAATTATTCAAAAAGAGGTTAAAAAAAAGAGAGATGCAGTGGAGGCCATCTTTAATGAAAACAAGATTCCACCGTAATCTGCAGGCAATATATAAATTAATTTATTAAAAATATTGAGATAAATTTATTATTAAATACTTTTGAAAAAAATAGGAATAGATATTTATTACATTTAAGAAAATTAAAAATATATAAATGATATTATAAAAGCCTATAATTATATTTTTAGAATATTTCCTTAGAGATTCGGTTGTAATTTGGTTAGTTGAAAATATTTTAGACTATTATTTGTTAAAAAATTTCTTATTATAAGCATTTTTTATGTTATTTTTGGAGATAGCTTATTGGTAAAAAACTTATAATTACGTTAGTGTTGGAAACTTTCTCCGCTTTAAAAGAGAACGTAAATTCCTTAAATTATTATCCAGCTAGGTTTTGCATAACTTGGGAATGGGAAGGTGCATATCTTCGGTATTTGTGCATTCAATCTAAATCCAACCCATTTGAATCTGATTTAAAATAGTTTCGGATCAGATTCCAATTTAGACTTTTCATATATATAATAATATATTTAAAAATATTCGGATAAGATATGAATTTAGGGTGATCCACTTTATATCTGATTCGAATAGGTGATATTTTATATAATTATATTTTAAAATTTTTAAAATAATATTTTTATTAATTTTTTTATTTTATATTACAAATTATATTATTTATATTATTTTAGCCAATTAAATCAGATTTAGATCAGATATGGGTTTTTGCGGTTTTGGATCAAATAAAGATTTGATAAATAAAATAGATGCAATCTTCGAATTTGGGTTCAGGTTTTCGGATTTGGATCGTATTTGAATATATTAATATCAGACTCAAATCCATCCCTAGTAAAACCTAATTCATAAGAATTTGATTTTATTAAAAGATTTGACACAAGACAAATGATGAATTAATTATGTAGCTGTTTGTGAATATAACTAACAATTTGGGTTGGTTGAAAAATGATTTTTATTGCCTTGCTTGGTATCATGTGCTAGTTGGACATTGCTCTAAATCAATCCAAGCCTGTAAATAGCTTTTTTATTTCAATTTTCTTCTACCCTTAGGAAGTTCTTGAAGTAAACCTTGCAATACTTCAAAGTTCAAACATTTCTTACAATATATATGGGATTTGATTTGATGTATAATCCCCTAAGAGACAAACAATGTATAATGTTGGGTAGCATGGGAACACTCTGATGCAGCAATAGCACAGTGATCCATACACATGGCCTGCTTGAAGCGACGCTATATGTCCCCATGTTGGATCCATTTCAAAGCAGGTTATAGAATTGACATTTCCATCTTTTGCTTCATCTTTGTTAATTGCATTCATGCGTAAAATGTAGCCTGAAATTTGAGTTCCATCAAAACTTTGCTCACAATTTATAGCTCAAATAAGGGTTTATGTTAGGATTTGGATCCATAACTTTTTTTCACTGGCATTCCAAATTCAGAAGGGTGAAATGATTTTAAGGTGGACTTAGCACCAAAACACAGGAAAAAAGTCATCTTAATTTAAGGGTAGATGTGATTTAAGGGAAGGAAGAAAGTCATTTAATAGTACTGCATAAACATTGATAATTGTCCTAAACCAAAGACCTTTTGAAGTGATACTTAGTCAAAAATTGTTGGGCTACTCCGATTTCGATGCCTTTATTCATCTGATATTCAAGATGGAAGTTGCTTCAATTCAATAGAATCCGATTGATGGGTTCTTGCATTAAGATGCGTGGGGGTTGAATAGCTTACTGAAACCATCTACCTAATGGTATCAGATTTCTTGCTGCCTTGTGGAAACCCCAGCTTTAGCTTGCCTTTCCCTCTCTTTTATATTGATTAACTTCTGAAGAATGTTTTGTGGGAAGAAACATGACATAGCAAGCAAACAAGATGGTGCAGCATTCTAGCAGAAAGCTGTCTTTAGTGGTTTGTCTTCTTAAGGTCTAGGACATTATATAATAAATAAATGGTAAGCTTGGATAGTAGTAACATAGGCAAACAACCAAGCAATGATCTTGGTAGCAAGTAGATTTGTCAATGGTTGTGAGAAAGATCATAAGGGTGATACATTTACATTCATGAGTGACTGATTCATTCTTTGATTTTAAGTTATTGGAAATTTGCAAAATGGGCATGTCTGGTGATACCTAGAACACAGTACTATGGCATGCCCTGTGCCCACAACTTAATTAATCAAAGAAGACAGATCAAAAACTGGGTGTCTAATTTCCATAACAGCAGTTTGCTGCTGTTGTTTTATGCCCAACAAACTATTTTGAAAACAAAATATCACCAAAAAGAAGACAAATTTGAGTAAAAAGTGAACTTGGGATGGTCATTATTTGTTTAGTTTTAAGTTTATATTCATAACAACTACTAGTTTGTACAAGTGGGTATGACTTAAGTTCTTTTGGTCATTGAAACCATCATCTATTTTGGAGGATCAGCCTTTTAAATCCATATTTTAACAGCAAAGTTCACAATTCATTGTCATTACCATCATCGTCATTATCATCATTTTGTTAATTATCAAACAAACGCCAATTTTTTGATGTAATTTGAATAGATGTGATATGGGGAGGGAACACATTGCAATGTGTCCATGAGTGCTGTGTACAAATGGGCCTGATCTTTTGAATATTTGATGGGTTTACAATTTGCTCTAGCTTGGATGATGGGCTTAGGGTTAGACTCGATCGATCCGCAAAATTAGCTCAGCAGCCACAAGCCCACGCAACTCGCCTAGTTAAATAACAATTTTTTTTAAAAAAAGAAAAGTAAAGAAAATTATAGTTGCAATGAAGTTGGGCAAAAAACAGAATAATCTTCAATTAACAAAATTAAAGCTTTAATGTTCTATTGCACAAGTTTGAGGAGTGCAAGTGCCATTTTTTAACATAAAACCTAATTTTCCTGTAACATTTTTACATCCTAGTGGATTGTAAATGACAGTAAATTATAATGTCACAAGCAGGCAAAAAGATACCAATAGAAAGCTTGTCAAAGCAATGGGGGATCTTTTTTAGCAAAGGTTGAAATAAGGGGCAGACAAAAGGTGAAATGGCCGGACAAGCCGAATCCCTCTGTAATTGCAGTCTAATCTTCAAATTATTTTCACACCCAAGTTGCATATTCTTCTTGGCAGCTTTACTTTCCTTTTAACCATGCAATTATATACTCCATCATCCTACTTTTCTCTTCTCCTTGTAACTCATCCAGACTAGCCTGGATAATCTCCACATATTTAAAGCTTAGCTTGTGTTGGCCCTGTAATGCAGTCTGTTCCCAGTGATAGAAGATTACCACTGCTGTGATTTGTGAAGGGTAACAGTTTGAGAGGTGAAGGAGACAGACAATAATGCTGCCGAAGGGCCAGAAACCAGCAACAATTATGTGAGATATGGTATCCAAGGAAGACCATGTGATTTATGGCCCACAGTTCATAGCACACTGTCCTTTTCCTGGTAAATTTAGCACTCACAACTTACCCAGGAAGAGAGCTTTGACTTCACCATTGGGGAAGGCATTGTAATTTCCCTGTTCTCTACATTAATCATTCTATTTGTCTCTGTGGATTATAGCCATTTGAGACCATTGATTGACACAAGAACGAAAAGAGGTTTTAACTTTTAAGGTCATTCTAGCCATCATCACCAACCAGAGCTTGAAACAGCAGGAATATGGTATTATTCATGATCTATACCACCAGAACTGGCCCATCTGAGAAATCCCAGGCTGTTGATAATGAAGCAAACATGATCTGTGATTTGCATAACTTTCACTTTGAAAAAAAACACATCGTAAGATTACTAGTGAAGCAAAGAAGTTGATTTCATTGCAAATTCCATAAATAAACTCTTTTACATATCATGATTCCCACAGCTGCACACTTCAATCTTAACCTTACATCATATATTATATTGAAACTTAGACTGTTCTCGCTTTGAGGTATGAATGGAGGGCTAAGTTTAACAGTAACAAAAGAGAGCAATTTGGAGGGTACTGTGTGCAGTGATATCAGGAGAGAGAGAGAGTGAATGAAGCCAAGGAGATCACAAGATACAGGACAGTAAAGAGCTGGACAAGAGTGTAATGATAGAAATGAATGATGGTTGGTGAGATGTTAAGGAGATTCCTCCTGTGCTTGCATCAGCAATGGCCAAGTTTGCCAGAAAGGACGGGTCATTGTTCTGCTCTGTGTTTTGTTCATCAGCACTCCCAACACTCCCAAGTATGACGCCATTGTCTGCTGCACCAGCTGCATATGTGATAGGAGTTCCAGTAACCTGTCCTGTCCATGGAGAATCTTGACTTGATTTCTGACTGCTGCTAGAGAGGAGAAAAACGAATTTCAAGAAGATAATAATCAGTATTAAGTAGAGAATGAGTAAGAAAGAAAAGGGAAGAATCTATAGCTTGGAAGAAAACTGGTCACACAAGGTAAGAACAAAAATCAATTTGGAATGGAGAAAAGTGAGAAAAAAGAAGAATGTTGGCTTAATAATTTCAGGAAGCTTTCAGAACAAAAGGATGATCTTGGTTTTGATTATTTCAGCTGCCAAAGGAGAAAAATAATCACAGGCAGCAAAAGAATAATTGGGGAAGGGAGAGAAGGTGAAGGTATATTGCTGGATTTCTGGCTGCAAGTGTGAAAAGGGAGAATCTTTGCTTTAATTACGGCTGGCTGCCTAACATGTATATGTGAGATGGAGAATAAGTTGAGAAAGGAGAATGTTGGCTTGATTTCAGGTGATTAAAGAAAAAGCTAATCGAGTGAAGTAAGAATTAACAACATAAAGTAGAGAACAATTGAATGAAAAGAACAAAAAAATAGTAGCTTGATTTATTAATGGTTGCTTGAGATGGAATGTAGCAAGAGAAACAGAATACAAGAGTAAAGAGGACAACTGAGAAAAAGAAGGCCAGTCTGAAACAGACAATCCTAAGCGTGATTTCGGGCGGCTAAAGAAGACGACCAATAGCAATGATGAAAGGAAAGCATATTCTAAACACCAAATAAAGCTCACAGGAAAGATTGAAAGATGATAGAAATGACTCTTAGCATGGCATACAATGCAATCTCCATTCATGAGAATTATATCAAACAAAATGAAAAATGCTGGCATTAAAATCAAGAGAAGATAACCAAACAAGATAAAAATAAAATGCAAGCACATAAAATCTTTCCACTCACAGAGAAGAAAACAAAGCATTACAACAACGCAATCACTCTTCGTGACAACATATGGATCAAAATGAGAACAAAACACGTACATTTTAACCTGATAAAAAAATGACATGAAAAAATGTTAAACCAAAAAAAAAGGCAATCTTTCATCATAAGAAGCTGATCATTCATCAATCATCGTATAATCTTTCTATTAATAAAGAGTAAGATAACCCAATCAACATAAAGAAAAATGCAATCATTGATTAATCTCAAGCGTAGAGATCAACCTGGTAGAAGCAGGGCAAAAGGTGATCTGGTAATCAGCAGCACCAGAGCAGGTGAAGGTGCTGCTACCGTCGTCATAGGCGTAGCTATACGCCCTGGGGCAGCTATGCTTGAAGAACTCCGAGTACATCGAAGGCCGGCAAGTCGCCGGCGACCCATACTCGCCGGAGCAGCAGTACTCCGGCCGACCGAACGCCCCGCACGCGCTCCGGCACGCCACCCCACCGCCGCCGGCGGCGGCCACCCTCAGCTCCGCCGGGCACCGGCTGTTCACATCCGCAGCGCAACCGGTGGCCGCGCAGTCAACGGCGCCGGCGCCGGCGGCGATGGCCATGGGGAGGTTGTAGCCGTCGACGAGGCTGACGTCGTAGAAGTCGAGCCCCGCGCCGGCGGCGAGGGTGAACTCGGCGAGCGTCGCAGGCGGGGCGGCGCCGGCGCCGTTGCACTCCGCTTCGCCGGAGCCGCAGTCGGCGGTGGCGCACGCGCTGGCGGCTGCGCCGCCGGAGAAGGAGCAGCCGGTGCGGCCCCAGAAGCGGCCGGACCACCCCGTCGGAGCTGGCAACGACCGGGAGCTGCCCGCCGGCAGCTCGAATCCTGTGGTCTCCAACCTCTGGCTGCCCGCGTTGGACAGGATGCCCGGCCAGACTGTGTATGTACAGCTGTTGATGAAAGTGAACGTCGTCGCCGCTGCTCCTGCAACACCATTGCCCATAAAAGCAAAGACATGAGCTAAAAATGTAAGCTTTTTTATGCAAATCGCCATTCCAACATCAAACTACCCAGAAAAAGAGATGAACTTTCACCTGTGAGAAGAACCAGGAAGACAGCAAATGGGAAGAAACAAGAAGCTACTAAGCTCTCCATGCTACAATCAAACACCAAACCAGCTCAACAATGCCTGCTCCTGTGTGTGTTGTCTATGTCTGAATTGACGGAGTTTGAGGTTCTAGCTTAACAATGTGGCATCTTCTGTGTATGGGCAAGCACTTGGAAGCAAGCTGAGCTGCTTTAATGGAGTTCTGGGTATAGCTGGGTAGGGGGGAAGAGGACAACGGACAACAATGTGTAAACCTCTGTGTATTCTCGAGGGGCTTGGAAGCAAGATATGGTAGTTAATGTAATGGAGAGCTTTGAGCTAGCTTGGAATGGGGAAGGGACAGGAATAGGATATTAATGTCTATGCTTGTGACAAAGTAGTCTGCAGGGAGCAAGGCTGCATTTTGTGGAGTGAGAACATGGATAAAAGAGCAAGCAAGGGCAGAGATTTGTGGTGTCGGCAGGGGAAGAAGAAGAGGAGAGGATGGAGAGGGAAGAAGAGGTTAGCGATCACATTCACACATACATTATCTCTCTGCTTTTGCAGGTACTCCCTGGCAGGGGTGTCTGGTCTGTAGCACAAACTCTAAACTACAGGCTCTTATTAACAATTTCTAATCCTTGTTATTAATCTTGGGTTTATGATTTACTATGGAGTTGGTAGCAAAATTATGTTACATAATGTTGAAAAAATATTGACGAAAGAAAGAAAAAAGGCAGGCTTCCTTTTATAATCAAGTTGCTTGTGTTTTTTATTTATGAATCTTGTTTGATGAGTATTAGTTTAGGTATTGAAATTAGTTGAAAAAGAATGTGGTAATTGCTTTGGTAGATATTAGAAATATCTTACATGTCACTTAAAGGATCTAGCGCCATTGGATTATGCTATTGATCATGATTAAAGATCGGAGATGTTAATAACTATATAAATAGCAAATAATTTTAGGAACTCTATTTTCTATTTACAAGTTCTAAATATTGAGATTTATCGGGTATGATGGACATCGGATGAGCCTTTGTCCGTGTCTTCCAAAATTTAATTTATTTGACCAAACTTATATATGACTTGTTCGTCTGGCTTTGTCATGCCACAGATTGACCATTTTACTACCGTCCGACCGTTATCACAGGCTTTTGCCCCTGTTCATTGATCAGTTCATTGATGGTTGGCAAATATGATGGTCCTAATGAGGATTCTGCACGTATTTCGTATTTGTCTTACATGTGGATTTAAAAAGTCTTGTGAATTAACTTAAGTTATTGGCGTAATGGACCGTGACTTTATAAAAATAATGAGTATCCAGGGACTGAATGTAAAACCTGCGACCTCGAGTCAGAGTTTTATAGTCGTTAGCCGGTCAGTTTGACCGTAGTTCAAGTCGGTTCAGCTTTCAGAACACGTGCGCGGGGTCGAGGCCGACCGTATGCATGTGCTATGAGGGTTCATGTTTACCCAATTATTCGATGATAGCGTCAGATATGCATCAGCAGACTGAATTATCAGTAGATATGAGAGTATATAGTTGATGGTTTTGTTTTTTTATTTTATTTTGTGACCGTAGAATTAGTTTAGGCCGAATAACGTATGAGGACGCGTTAGATTGTATTCAGGTGGGTTATTAGTTATAAAACATGTCATTTGGATGTTGTGGTGTTTGTTTTATTTTATGGAATTTTTCTCAATTTTTCTGGATATTTCTAGGATTTATTACGAGTTATTATTTTTGACACGAGCCTGTATTCGAGTCAAGTTTTATTTACAAGTTTGCCATCAACCACCCCTGTACTTCTCATCTCCTTCCCCCAAACCCCCGACACTTCTCCACTTCACCCCCAAACGCTAGCCGCCGCCTTTGTTGTCGCCACCGCCGCTGACGCTACCTGTAACACCCCGTTTCGGCTCACCTGTGAACCGACCCAGAAATGTCACCGGCGACCGAACCGTTTGCTAATCTACTGGGTTTGGTTTAGCCGACCAAGATCTGCTCTCGGCGTTTTAAGATGGAGATACAAACATGAGATGCATGAATGGGAACAATTGAGTTCTAACGCGGTCCTACATGCATGCTATGATATGTAAGCAAAATAAAACCATTCAACAAGCAAGAAATTTAAATAAAAATTCATTAATGTTTACGAAAAAAACGGACAATATCTCCCCTAAATGTGCAATAGGGGCCAACCTATCCACAACAAGGGTATATAAATATTTTAGCAAAATACGATAAAACATAACAATCTACCATAACATTCAATCATTATCTCATTTGTTTCACTTGAGCCGAGTCTGAACTCCAAGGCTCCCTACTCATTCATATTTATCTGTTCGTTTCATAACCGGCAATTCATCAAGACAAAAACATTGTAATAATCATTCACACAGCATTAAACAACCATCATTATACATTTCACGCGGTAGGTACATGTGTGCGCGGTTCTGTGCTGCTCCTCCGCAGTCCCGACAGCTTTCATCGCTCGCATTCCTCACCTACATATATATAGAAAAACCATCAGTAACGAGTGTTACCAGCCCAGAAAATAACTAATATAAATTTGGCACAGGAGAGCAAACTCTCCTGTTGAATGAAAACCGTATACTTCCTCAAGAACTCTCATCAGGGCACATATGGGAGCCGTCGCCCTCGGGTCGACAACATCCCCTTTCTTTCTCATTCTCATACCTTGGCCATTTCTCTATCGCTTTTCGCATCAAATCTCATTCCTTTCCGCCCTCTGCACCTTCCATATTACTCCTGGCCTTGAGTACGAAGGCCGAGCACTCTCAGGCAGTCGCCTTTAGTACCCTTTGAAACCACAAGTCTAGACATGCGCTGCAATGCAGTACCCGTGAACCTCCACACTTCTCCGGGTTTGAGGAACTCAAAGGTGGAGTTGTCAGGATCCCTCGGGAATGAAACGGCTCATACACCATTCCAGAGCCCACTATCGACTCACACGTGCCCGCTCGCGTAGAATGGTAGTCGGATTTCCCTCATTCAATCTCTCACAAAAACGCGAAAACTATATATATATATATATAGGTCTGTGTTGGGATTTATACAATAGGCCCGAAGGCAACGTGAGCTGGATCTGAAGTTCGAAAACAAACTCGAGGGATCTCATCCTCGAGGGTTATTAATCCGGAAAAGAACTGTTGGCTAAATGGCCCGAGTTAAGTGGGATCCGATAAAACGCCACTTAACTCGTCCTGCACATGATAAATCAAATACACAATAGAATAGCGTAAAAACAGAGAACGAGTCCTAAACGGACCTGGTAGAAGCTCCCAACGGGTCCACGCGCCTAGGCGGTGAGCTCCTACACCGTACCTACACAATCAAGCTAAAAACTAACGCCCGCATGATGAATCACACATCCTATAGCATGCACGCACAATCAACACAATCACGCATCAATCAACACACATTAACCTATATCAATTCTAGCAAGTCTACTTAGGCTAGTTTGCATTAGATCATGATCATTACCTAGTTACCCTAATTAGTTTCTTAGCCTCCATTTTTAACACCACACAATCAAACAAATTTCATATTTTATCCTTAATCAAATTTACATTTATATATATTATTATAACACACAATTCACCAATCCTAGCATGCAATTCTAATAATCAATACTTTCAAATAATTAAGTTGAAATAAATTATACCTCGCGTCGTAAAAAATCTGCAACGGATAGGGTTTCTGTTTCGTGGCTCGAAACTCGAATTCGGCACCTAGGGGCGTCTGAAGTCCGATCAGATTGGACTGGGTGCGTTCGGCGGATGATCTGGCGAATTTCCCACGAATCCAATTTTTCGGCGGTTCCGGCGGTTTTCCGGCGAGTGTCGGCGGTTTTCCGGCGGATTCCGACGGTTTTCCGGCGATGATTCGGGACGGGGCAATCAGGGGGTCTATCGGCACTAGCTCGACGAGCTTGGTCCGATGGTGGTGTCAAACAAAGTAGCCGGGGTGGTGATGGCTGTCGGCGGCGGCATCGAAAATGGGTGGCGACGGCAGCGTGCTCCGATCGGGGCTGCGGCTGGCCTCGACGGCGGTCGGGATGGTGGGGGAAATGTCGGCGACGGTGAGAGGGTGAGACTGGTGGTCACGGAGGAATCTGGCTCAGAGTGGCGACGGCCAAGGCGGCTTTGTGGCATCGCCGCGGCGCATCGGCAGGCAATCAGTGGCCGAGGTCTGTCGGGACGACATGATGACGGCGAGGGGACGATAGGCGGTTGGTTCCGGCGACGGGGCGGCAGTCGACGGCGGTGGCGGCGACGAACAAAGTGGGCGGCGAGGGTTTTGGGAGGTGAAAGTGTCAGGGAAAGGAGAAAACACCCCCAATGGCAATTTCGTAAATAAGTATTGACTCGATTCCTACTCGAGTCCAAATAATAACTAGTTCGTAATAAATCCTAAAAAATCTAGACAAATATGGAAAAATTCCATAAAATAAAACAAACACAACAACATCCAAATGACATGCTCTATATGTAAAACCCGTGACTCGAGTCAGAGTTTTACGGGAGTGAACCAGTCAGTTCGAGTCGAGTAAGCTTCATGGACCGCGAGCTGAGCTGAGGCCAGCTGTGAGTTATGAGCGATGAGGGTCATGTATGCTCAAGTGTACGATGATAACGCCTGAAAGATGATGAAAAATGGGTTATCAAGTATATGGAGGTATGCAGTATTGATTGTTATTTTTATTTGATCGTAGAATAGTTTTAGGCCGAATAACGCATTAGGACGCTTTGGATTATATTCGGGTGGGTTATTAGTTATAGAGTATGCCATTTGGATGTTGTTGTGTTTGTTTTATTTTTATGAAAATTTTCCATATTTTCCTAGATTTTTTTAGAATTTATTACGAACTAGTTATTATTTTGACTCGGGTCGGAATCGAGTCAGTACTAAATTACGAGTTTGCCACTAGTCATGTTTTTCTCCCTCCCGACATCTTCCCCATCCAAACCCTAGCCGCACCGCCCATTGTGCTCATTGCCACCGCCGCCGCCACCGACATCGCACTGCCGCCGATCAACGCCGCCCCGCCTCGCAGTACCGTCGTCGTGCTGCCCTGACCAACCCCGACCACCGTCTCGCCGCCACGACGCCAGAATCGCCCCACGAAACCGCCTCGGCCGTCGCCACTCCAAGCCGGATTCCACCGTCGTCCGAGCCGTGCCACCGCCGCTGTGACCCTGACGACCACCCCCTCGCCGTCGCCGACGTTTCCCCTATCATCCTGACCGCCGTCGAGGCCGGCCGCAGCCCCGATCAGAGAACACCGCCGCCGCCGCCTATTTTCGACGCCGCCGTTGATGGCCATCGTTGCCTCGGCTACCCTGTTTGACACCACCATCGGACCAAGCTCGTCAGCTGGTGCCGATAGACCCCTGATTGCTCCGTCCCGAATCATTGCCGGAAAACCGCCGGAATCCGCCGGAAATCGCCTAACACTCGCCGAAAAACTGCCGGAAAATTGGATTTGTGGGAAATTCGCCGGATCATCCGCCGAACGCACCCGGTCCAATCTTATCGAACTTCGGACGCCGCTAGGTGCCGAATTCGAGTTTCGAGCCACAAAACGGAAACCCTAGCCGTCATTGATTTTCGACGATGCGAGGTATAATTTATTTCAACGTAATTATTTGAAAGTATTGATTATTAGAATTGCATGCTAGGATTGGTGAATTGTGTGTTATAATAATATATATAAATGTAGATTTGGTTAAGGATAAAATATGAAATTTGTTTGATTAAGTGGTGTTAAAAATGGAGGCTAAGAAACTAATTAGGGTAACTAGGTAATGATCATGATCTAATGCAAACTAGCCTAAGTAAACTTGCTAGAATTGATATAGGTTGATGTGTGTTGATTGATGCGTAATTGTGTTGATTGTGTGTGCATGCTATAGGATGTGTGATTCATCATGCGAGCGTTAGTTTTTAGCTTGATTGTGTAGGTACGGTGTAGGAGCTCGCCGCCTAGGCGCGTGGACCCGTTCAGAGCTTCTACTAGGTCCGTTTAGGATTCGTTCTCTGTTTTACGCTACTCTGTTTTACGCTACTCTATTGTGTATTTGATTTATCATGTGCAGGACGAGTTAAGTGGCGTTTTATCGGATCCCACTTAACTCGGGCCATTTAGCCAACAGTTCTTTTCCGGATTAATAACCCTCGAGGATGAGATCCCTCGAGTTTGTTTTCGAACTTCAGATCCAACTCAAGTTGCCTTCGGGCCTATTGTATAAATCCCAACCCAGGCCTATATATGTATAGTTTTTGCGTTTTCGGTGAGAGATGGGATGAGGGTTACTTGCGGCCACGTCTTCAGATAGGGCGTGTGCTCGGAAGAGCGGGCTCTGGAGCTGGGGAGAACCCACTTCGTTCCTGAAGGATCCGGACAACTCCACCTTTGAGTTCCTCAAACCCGGAGAAGTGTGGAGGTTTACGGGTACTGCAATGCAGCGCATGTCTAGACTTGTGGTTCAAAGGGTACTGAAGGCGACTGCCTGAGAGTGCTCGACCTTTGTGCTCAAGGGCAGGAGTAATATGGAAGGTGCAGAGGGCGGTAAGGAATGAAATTTGATGCGAGAAGCGATAGAGAAATGGCCAAGGTATGAGAATGAGAAAGAAAGGGGACGCTGTCGACCCGACGGCGACGGCTCCCGTATGTGCCCTGATGAGAGTTCTTGAGGAAGTAACCGGCTTTCATTCAACAGGAGAGTTTGCTCTCCTGTGCCAAATTGATATTAGTTATTTTCCAGGCCGGTAACATTCGTGACTGACGGTTTTTCTATATATATGTAGGTGAGGAATGCGAGCGATGAAAGTTGTCGGGACTGCGGAGGAGCAGCACGGAACCGCGCACACATGTACCTGCCGCGTGTAATGTATAATGATGGTTGTTTAATGCTGTGTGAATGATTATTACAATGTTTTTGTCTTGATGAATTGCCGGTTATGAAACGAACAGATAAATATGAATGAGTAGGGAGCCTTTGAGTTCAGACTCGGCTCAAGTGAAACAAATGAGATAATGATTGAACGTCATGGTAGATTGTTATGTTTTATCGTATTTTGCTAAAATATTTATATACCCTTGTTGTGGATAGGTTGGCCCCTATTCCACATTTAGGGGAGATATTGTCCGTTTTTCGTAAACATTAATGAATTTTTATTTAAATTTCTTGCCTATTGAATGGTTTTATTTTGCTTACATATCATAGCATGCATGTAGGACCGCGTTAGAACCCAATTGTTCCCATTCATGCATCTCATGTTTGCATCTCCATCTTAAAACGCCGAGAGCAGATCTTGGTCAGCTAAACCGAACCCAGTAGATTAGCGAACGGTTCGGTCGCCGGTGACATTTCCGGGTCGGTTCACGGGTGATCCGAAACGGGGTGTTACACGATAACTAATAACCCACCCGAATATAATCCAACGCATCCTAATGCGTTATTCGGCCTAAAACTATTTCTACGATCAAACATATAAATGAGAAAAATACTGCATACTTTCATATATTCTGATAACTCATCTCTCACCATCTCCTCGACGTTATCATCATATATTCCAGTACACCTGACTCTCATCGCTCATAACTCACGGCTGGCCTCGACTCAGCACGCGGTTCATGAAACTGACTCGACTCAAACCAACGGTTGAACCGTCTGGTTCGGTAACGTAAAACTCTGACTCGAGTCACGGGTTTTACACTACCCCTTTGTCAATCGACACCGCCCAACCTTGTCGTGCTGTCGCCATGTCATCTCGATCACCCCCGGCCACCGTCTAGCCGCCTCGACGCCGAAATCGCCCACGATTTCACTGCTGTTCCCGACGCGATTCCTCCACCGTCTACGCTGGACCGCCGCCGCCATGACGTCGAACCTCTTCCCCTCGACCTCCCCTACATTTCCCCGTTACCTTGCGTATCCGTCGAGGCCGGCCGTGGGCCTAATTGGAGCGACTAACCGCCCCGACCGAACTCGACACCGTCATCGATGGTCATCGCCGCCATGGCTGCCCTTGTCGTCACCACCATTGAGTCGAGCTCACTGAGACGGTGCTGATCCTTACCCCCTGATTGCCCTGCCAGAACAGTCGCCGAAAAACCACCAAAAATTGCTGGAGGACCAGATTCACCGAGATTTTCGGAAATCACTTGATCTTCTGCCAAATCCCTCAAGTCGAACCCTATCGAATTTTAAAAGCCACAGGATGCCGAATTAGAGGCACAAACCGCCTGAGGTATAATTTATTTTAATTTAATTATTTAAAAGTAATGATTATTAGAACAACATGCTAGGATGCTAGGATTTAATGATTGATGTGTTAGATACTTTCATGCTAATAAAAAAATATGAATATGTGTGATTGTGTGATATTAAAACGAATGCTAAGGAATTAATTAAATAGACTAAACAATTGCTGTAATCTAATGTAACGTAGAGTAGGTAAACTCATACAGATTATTATTCATGTGTGTTGATTGATGCATGGGTAATGTGAGTATCATATAAGATGTGCATGCATCATGAGCGGGCGTTAGTATTTAGTTTTGATGTGTAGGAACAGAGTAGGAGCTTGCGCGTAGGCACGTGGACACGCTTGAAACTTCTACCAAGTCCGTTAGGACATACTTCTCAGGTTTTATCGCTTCATTCTATCGGTGATTTGATTTATAGATCGTCAGACGTGTCAGGTGGATGATTTATCGGACCCCACCTAACACAGGTCATCTGGTCGATTATTTTCAGAATTGATAACCCTCGAGGATGAGATCCCTCGAGTTTATTTTCGAAAATAAGATTCACCTCAACTTACCTTCGGGCATATTATAATAAAACCCGACCCAGCCCTATAAATAGTTTTTATCGAGTTTTCAGTGAGACAAGAGGAGGTGAATCGGCTCGCATGTATCACGAGCGGGTGCACGTGTCAGTCAAAGAGTGCTCTAGATTAGTGAACGGACTATTCCATTCCTGAGGGATCCTGATAACTTCATGTTTGCGTGCCTCACACCCGGGGGACGTGGAGGTTTACGAGTACTGCTAAGTATAGCGTGTGTCCGGACTCATGGTTTAAAGAGTATAGAAAGCGCATGCCAGGAGAAATATGGAGGTTCGGAGAGGGCTTGGGACAAAGGTTTCCCGAGAGTGGGATTAGAAAAGTATTGCTGAGAAGGACACAATACTAGATAGATCAGGACACTGTTGAGTCAGTTGCTTAATGGCTCATTTGTAGTTGCCCTTATGAGAGTTCTGAGGAAGATATACGATTGTTTGCTTTCTATGAGAGTTAGCTCCCATATTTCAGTTTGATATTAGTTATTTTTGGACATGCACTATACTAAACAGTACCCGTAAACCCCCACATTCTCCGGGTGTGAGGAACTCAAACGCAGAGTTGTCAGGATCCCTTGGGAATGGAACAGTCCGCTGGCACTAATCCAGAGCCCGCTTTGGCTGTCACGGCATCCACTCATGGTACGTGTAGTTGGTTTCTCCATCTCTTGTCTCACTGAAAACGCGAAAACTATATATATAGGGTTGGGTAGGGATTTATATAATAGGCCCGAAGGCAACTTGTGGTGGATCTTATTTTCGAAATCATCCTCGAGGGATCTCATCCTCGAGGGGTTATTAATCCGGAAAACTGTTCGGTTAAATGGCCCGAGTTAAGTGGGATCCGATAAAATGCCACTTAACCCATCATGCAGATAATAAAATAAACATACAATAGAAGAGCATAAAACAGAGATGAGTCCTAAACGGACCTGTTGAAGCTCCAAGCGTATCATTGCGCCTAGGCGGCGAGCTCCTACTCCGTACCTACACATAAAAACTAAACACTAATGCCCGCTAACAAAATGATGCATCAAACTCGTCATATAATCAACACAAAACATAATAATCATCCATCATAATCAATAATCAAATAATCATAAATGTAAATAATCCTAACTCATCCTATTCGTACCAATTTTATTATGTTTTTCTAACTTATGTTGTGATCCCTTATCATGCTTTCATTAGATCATTTACTCTACATTCACACTTAATCTCAACATGTAAGTCATCGTTTTATCCCTAATTAAGCATTAATCACATCAATAAATCAACCCTAGCATGTTGTGCTAACAATCATCAAACTTTAACTTATAAATTCGGAGGTAATTATTCCTCACGTCGTCGGCAATCAGCGACGGCTAGGGTTCTGTCACGCGTCTCGGAGCTTGAATTCGGCACTCATCAGCGTCCGAAGTTCGATTGGGATCGACTGGATGAGCTCCGCGGAAGATCCGGCAAATTCCAGCAAATCCAGTTTTTTGACGGGTTTCGGCGGTTTTCCAGCGACAACCGCCGGCGGCGTCTACTAGCCGAAAAGCAAGGGTATTGGGTACCCTTGGAACCGGCTCGGCGAGCCCAACTCATCTACAATGTCAACATGGTCGACGGAAGTGGTGGCTCGCCGAAAAATGGCAAAACAGAGCTAGCAGCGATGGGTGATTCGATCCGGCCGGCCTGGGCTGCGACGGCCTCTGCTCCGGTCAGGTAAGGTCGTTGGGTGGTCGATGGTGTCGAGGCGACCACCCGATCCTAACGGTGACGGTCGCCGGCGGTGGAATCAGCGATGTGACCGAAATGCAGCCGCGGCGATTTCGACGTCGGGGCGGCTTGGCGGTGGCCGGGACTAGTCGGGGCGGCACGACGATCCTATGGCGAGGCTTGGTGGCACCGACTGGTGGCAAGGTGGCGTCGGCATGCACAGTGGGTGGTGCACGGCAAGGGTTTGGGGAAGAAGGAAAGGTCGGGGGAGAGGAAGAAAAGGGCTGGTGGTAATTTCGTAAATAACACTTGACTCGTCTCCGGCTCGAGTCAAGTATGATAACTAAGTCGTATTAAATCCTTTAAAAAATTCATAAAAATCGGGAAAAATCCCGTAAAATCAAACAACACTAAAGATTGTAATGATATGCTCTAGAACTATTAACCCCCCCAAACTGCCCGTAACATGTCCTAATGCGGTAAACGGCCTAAGACTAATTCTACGATCTACTATATATAAAAATAAAAAAGGTAACTGGCATACTCTCATATATCTGATAACTCATTCTATTCTGCTGTGTGCATGACATTATCATCATATACTTGGGTACTCATGACCCTCATAGCTCATACACGTGACCGGTGTCAGCTCAGTACACGTGTTCTGAAACTGACTCGACTCAAAAGTAACGGTCAAACCGACTGGTTCTGAATATAAAACCCTAACTCGAATTGTGGGTTTTACAATCTTCCCTCCTTATAAAAATTTCGTCCTCGAAATTTCAACTTAAGGAGGTTCTACTGAAACTAGTTCCTGGAAGCTGGGATACACATCAATCATATTCTCTACTGCTTCAACAGTCCTATACATCCTCGCTGACTGTAGTGGTGCCGACGTGGCGAGCCCTGCTAGTGATGCTGACCATCTCAAACGTTCTGGATTCTATACTTCCTGTGTCTGTTCTGACATTATCATCATCCTTCTCTTCTGTTCTGATCCCTACTATTAACTCGACGGGAAAACCTAGATCACCCCTAAGGGCCTACTAGGTTGGTCAAGCAAATACTCTAGAGTATCACAAGGTTCTAATCTGGGCTATGCTTGGGAAAACTACGACGAGGGTAAGACCTACCTACTAATATCTACCCACGTCTCTCTGATCCTCATCTGTGAAAAATCACCTACATGTACTCTTAGGAAACTCTATTCCTAAGTCCTACAACCAACCTGAAGTGTGCTATGAGTCTCCTGCTAGGTACGAGTGTATAGGCTAATGAGCTGCATGGCTCACTATCGCCAGTCTAGATCCAACTCTCACGTGTTCCTGTATAAGGAACTAGACCGCTCACTGAGTCCTAGTTGACTCGGTCCTGAGTCAAGTATCTCACTCTATTCTATAAGAGAACAAGGATAGCTGCTATGACTCTACTGTATACTATGGCTGTGGTGGCTATCTATACAACCACTAACTGCTGCTGAAAGGAAGCGAGAACACCTGTACATACACAGTGTGTCTCAAGGAGTATGATAACATACTCTGCATGGTCTGTAGAGCCTGCATCTAGTCTGTGGCATGTGCTCTAGGCAACGTATACTCATCTCAATCATCTGGGTAAACTGATGGTAGAACTGATACATACAAAGGGGTGAGTGGAAATTCTCAAGTGAAAACTCCACTCTATCTAACATCTCTCGGATATAGGAAAGGAAGCTGAATCTCATGGAAATCTAGTCGCACTGCTCAAGAACTCTCAATGGGTGCTATCTCATTCTCACATGTGATATCTGACGCTAGGTAACGGGGAAACTCCACTAGGCTAGGAAAACCTGCTACATAGGTATGTCACTCTGATGTATGGTAAGGTCAAGGTATCGTGTAAATGGCAAGGGAGCTGAAATCCCTATGTAGCGTACTGGGTGGCCAAAATATTGGTAGGTCTATGGACTTGTCTCTAAGATCACCATGATTTACTACGCCACACGTGATCATTCTGTGGAACAATCAATCAATGATGAACCTAAGAAACGGCTGCTCAGTGGCCCTAGTTCAATCAGCTAATGGTAGGCACATGTTTCTCGATACTGTACTAGTCACGCACTTCTAAACGGGCCGGGTTCAAACGACCCAAAGAACCACGGTCTCCCCTCAAGTCTATGGGGACTTATATATAATGAGGTTTGACACGTGTCTTGTCCGCTCTTCAGTGGTGTGTGACCTGCCATCCTGTACCGATTTGTAGCACTAATCTTGACTCACATGACTACTACCGCTGTGGTAGACTCTCAAGCAAGGCTATCAATGAAGATGAGCATACACTGGTATCGCTCTCTAGTCAGCATGGCCTGTTCTGTTTGAAGTCGATGTCTACATCGCTCTCAAGCTAGGGTGAAATCCTCATCGAAAGATTGGTCTGCAATATCTATCTACACCGTAAACCCTAATTAGTACCATAAAGGTATCTCTATACTTAGGTCAAGGCTCAATCCTATGTCTCAAGGTGAGAACCTAATCGTGATGGCAAAACACAAGGGAATCACTATCCTTCTGAAAAACCCTTCCTCACTAACCCTCTATCTATGCCCAATACTCTAATATAAGTCGAACTCCTATAGCTGGTTGGTCCATCACTAAATGGGTTTAATAGCGTGTGTGACCGTCTACTAACCATCTGATCTATATATACTAGTTGTGGCCCATGCATGTATTATCATGCAATTTGCACAATCTGATCATTGTGACCATCCCATCTGGAGGTCATGCTGTCATGGTTTCTGTCTCTGTCCAGGCACATCCTTACAAGACTGTTACTAACAATGTCTAATGGGATCATCTTGCAATGTACATCTGACCCAAAGTTGTCAGGTCAAGACAATGACTGCAAGGGAGCTGGTAGAGTTTGATTCTATGCCATCTCATCAAAATAACCATCACTTTCCTAACTCAGATGTTCTGCTAATGCCGTTGTAGCTATATCTTGTTCCTCAAATTCTGGTCCTACTAAGATCTAACTAATCTACTCGATCGGCGGATGAGCAATACACGAACGGCGGTTGTGCACTTCGGCAGTGGTTGTGTGACTCAGTCGGCAGTCGTGCAACTCGGTCGGCGGTTATGCAATTCGGTCGGCAGTTGTGCAACTCGGTCGGCGGTTGTGCAATTTAGTCGGCGGTTGTGCAACTCGGTCGGTGGTTGCGCACTCGGTCGGCGGTTGTGCAACTTTGCCGGTGACAATTCTATCTAGTACTGAAATTCTAATCTTGATCATATACATCGTAAATCCACTCTACTATCTCTTACATATCTTGGCTGTTAACAACTAGGCTCAGGTTGTCTAACCATACGTGTCTGATCCAGAGGGGTTTGGATCATGTGCTAACACATATAATGGTAAACCTATGCTGAACTCATTATAATCTCCTGAAATCTGGAATGGCTACTTCTATCAGTGCCAACTGGCCTTCAACGGCAATCACTGATCTGGTACCTTACCTCTGGTGGAATCCTATCAATTATCTGATCTCGTAGGTAATGGTGGTCCTGATCTTTTCCTCATTATATCGAGACCTCTGCCTGGCAAAGTGAAGCCAAAACTGTTGCCCGTAGGTCATAAACTAATGGAAGAGGAGGATGCGGTGAAGTGCCTATTAGACTATCGATCCACCTCGCTACTCATCCTCATTCATGACTATCTTCTGGAAGTGGTCTACCTCATGTGCTAACTACCTTGCTAGTATCTCTATACTTCAAGCTCCTTACTGTTACCACTTTTCTTTTAACTCATTCTCATCATGTACACCATGTCCCACGGAAACAGGACTAATGTGGTGACATGCAAGACACCGAACACCTGGTCAATCATCCAATTTACTTATGCGATGGACAGAACTAGTGGGTCTCTAAACCCATCATGACATTCCTGTTAGATTCTTAGAATCTAATGTCTGTTGACATCTTGATCTGGTATAAGATAGGATCCTATACCCATTCTACCTCTGCTAGCACTCCTACATCCCCTGCTCACATCTAACTGGGCAACCAATTTGATATCATGATAAAAATCCATATATGGCATGTCAGCTCAACTAAGGTCAATGCCACATATTTCTGATCAAGTCCTGAATACACTGTTATCCAAACAACTTATGAAGAAAAATCTGCATGTAAAGAAAATACACAGAAACATACCTGCCAGCTGGACTTGAAGCAGTCTTTGCACACACATCACCTATAAAAGTATCGTACATCTTAATCGGCCGAGAGTGGCTCTGATACCAATCTTGTAACACCCCAAATCCGGTCCACACTCGTGAACCGAACCAGTATGTTACAGGCCCCAGTTAGGTCGGCTAACCTGAACCTAACTCATGCAGATCCAATCTCGGCGTCTTAAGATGATGATATAACTCTCAATGCATGAATGAATACACAAACCCTAACATGGTACTACATGAATGACATACAAATCAGAATACACTCCAAAACAATCCCGATAAAAGTTAATAAAAATTTTGAAATATAACATACAAAATTTTCCCTAAAAATGCAATTAGGGGCCACCCTGTCAAATATACATATAAAAATATATATAACCAAGTATCAAACAATTTCATTCACACAGAATCTAATCTACTATACACTCATTCTGAAGCTCGGGTTTCAGCCCACAACGCTTCCACTGCGCACTCTATCAATGTTTCACCTCTTGTCATCATGTCTTAGCTTTTCATCATGTCATAACATTATCTCATTGCATTTAATCATATCCTATTATATCTTAGCATTTCACATCATTCACAATATAATAGCATCATAAATAAAATATTAACCACTCTATCGACTGACATGTGTGCAAGCGACAACAGTGCTCCTCCGTCCAAGCTGGATCCTCCAACTCGTGATTATTACCTACATATAATATAAAAACACGTCAGTAACAAGTGTTACTGGTCCGAAAAATAAAATAACTATAACAAGCTGGCTATGAGAGCAAACTCTCATATGAAAGAAAACATCATATACTCCACATGAAAACTCTGAAGGGCACTACTGAGGAGCCACTGGGTTGCAGACCCAGTAGCATCCCGATCTATCTGGTACTGTGCTACTCTCAACACTTCTTTTTCAGTACTTTGCATAAACTTTTATCCTGAGCCCTTTCCGAACCTCCATATCTCTCCTGGCCTTGAGCACGAAGGCCGAGTACTCTCAGGTAGTTGCCTTTAGTACCCTTTGAACCACAAGTCTGGACATGCGCTATACTAAACAGTACCCGTAAACCCCCACGTTCTCCGGGTGTGAGGAACTCAAAACGCGGAGTTGTTAGGATCCCTCGGGAATGGAACAGTCCGCTGGCACTAATCCAGAGCCCGCTTTGGCTGTCACGGCATCCGCTCATGGTACGTGCAGTCGGTTTCTCCATCTCTCGTCTCACTAAAAATGCGAAAACTACATATATATATATATATATATATATATATATATATATATATATAGGGCTGGGTAGGGATTTATATAATAGGCCCGAAGGTAACTTGTGGTGGATCTTATTTTTGAAATCATCCTCGAGGGATCTCATCCTCGAGGGGTTATTAATCCGGAAAACTGTTTGGTTAAATGGCCCGAGTTAAGTGGGATCCGATAAAATGCCACTTAACCTGTCCTGCAGATAATAAAATAAACATACAATAGAAGAGCATAAAATGGAGACGAGTCCTAAACAAACCTGGTAGAAGCTCCAAGTGTATCATCGCGCCTAGGCGACGAGCTCCTACTCCGTACCTACACATCAAAACTAAACACTAATGCCCGCTAACTAAATGATGCATCAAACTCGTCATATAATCAACACACAACATAATAATCATCCATCATAATCAATAATCAAATAATCATAAATGTAAATAATCCTAACTCATCCTATTCGTACCAATTTTATTATGTTTTTCTAACTTATGTCGTGATCCCTTATCATGCTTTCATTAGATCACTTACTCTGCATTCACACTGAATCTCATCATGCAACTCATCGTTTTATCCCTAATTAAGCATTAATCACATCAATAAATCAACCCTAGCATGATGTGCTAACAATCATCAAACTTTAACTTATAAATTCGGAGGTAATTATATCTCACGTCGTCGGCAATCGGCGACGGCTAGGGTTCCGTCGCGCGTCTTGGAGCTCGAATTCGGCACTCATCAGCATCCGAAGTTCGATTGGGATCGACTGGATGAGCTCCGCGGAAGATCCGGCAAATTCCAGCAAATCCGGTTTTTCGGTGGGTTTCGGCGGTTTTCCGGCGACAACCATCGGCGGTGTCTATTGGCCGAAAAACAAGGGTATTGGGTACCCTTGGAACCGGCTCGGCGAGCCAGACTCATCTACGACGTCAACATGGTCGACGGAGGTGGCGGCTCGCCAAAAAATAGCAAAACAGAGCTGGCAGCGATGGGTGACTCGATCCGGCCGGCTTGGCCGGCGATGGCCTCTGCTCCGGTCAGGTGAGGTCGTTGGGTGGTCGAGGTGACCACTCGATCCTGGCGGCAACGGTCGCCGGTGGCGGAATCGGCGATGTGACCGAAAGGCGGAATCAGCGATGCGACCGAAATGCAGTCGCGGCGATTCCGACGTCGCGGCAGTTTGGCGGTGGCCGGGACTAGTCGGGGCGGCACGACGATCCTATGGCGAGGCTTGGTGGGACCGACTGGTGGCAAGGTGGCATCGGCCGCAGTGGCGGCGGCATGCATAGTGGGTGGCGCGCGGCAAGGGTTTGGGGAAGAAGGAAAGGTCGGGGGAGAGGAATAAAAGGGCTGGTGGTAATTTCGTAAATAATACTTGACTCGTCTCCGGCTCGAGTCAAGTATAATAACTAAGTCGTATTAAATCCTTAAAAAAATTCATAAAAATCGGGGAAAATCCCGTAAAGTCAAACAACACTAAGCATCGTAATGATATGCTCTAGAACTATCAACTCCCACCCCCTCCCCCCAAAACGGCCCATAACGCGTCCTAATGCGGTAAACGACCTAAGACTAATTCTACAATCTACTATATATAAAAATAAAAAAGGTAACTGGCATACTCTCATATATCTGATAACTCTTTCTATTCTGCTGTGTTCATGACGTTATCATCATATACTTAGGTACGCATGACCCTTATAGCTCATACACGCGACCGTGCGTCGACTCAATACACTTGTTCTGAAACTGACTTGACTAAAAAATAACGGTCGAACCGACCGGTTTTGAATATAAAACCCTGACTCGAATTGTGGGTTTTACAACGGGAGAGGCCCAATTAGACTCAATAGAACCGTTTATGTAAGAACCGTGAAAATATGTGAAAATTTTTATTTCAAGACTTGAACCTAAGTATTATGAAATATTATTTTCGATGAATGGATATGGTTGGTTATCAAGTAGACTGGTCACTGTTCAACGTAAAGCCAAACCCTAACCTTAGAGAAGACAAAAGGCCAAACTCTGGCATTAGGGAAGACGAACCCAACCTAGAGAATACTGATTCATGAATGGATGATGGGGTAAGAGAATTTAATAAAGGGACTCGTTGAACCTAGGGAATACCTATACATGAATAGATGTGAGAATTTAATTGAGGAACTCGTTGAAGCATATAATATATAGGAGGAGGGGGTTAGGGAGAAAAGGCAGTCCACTCATTCTTGCCTCCTCTCCAGTGCCTTTCCATTGTGGTGTAAGTATTTCATACTTCTTCTTAGTTTCTTTTCCATTAGAACTCTTACATGCATGGTTGCAACGCATAAATTCATTAGAAATACTTTGCTAAGTTGCTGGAACTTTTTGGTATAAATAGCAATAGGTCTTTGGGTGTTGAGATATTGTATGGTTGCAAATTAGATGGCAGGTATGAAATTCACGTTTGACTAGTTTCAAGAAACCCTATTTTTTAGCCGCACTGTTCAAAATCTAATAATGGACATGTCAGAATGGAACAGACAGTCCATAAATAAATATCGGCCAATAGGGGGGTACGATGGAATGGACCCATCGGCTCAACCTAATAAGTGGTACGGTGGAATGGACCCATCGGCCAATAGGGGGTACGGTGGAATGGACCCATCGGCTCAACCTAATAAGGGGTACGGTGGAATGGACCCATCGGCCAATAGGGGGGTACGGTGGAATGGACCCATCGGCTCAACCTAATAAGTGGTACGGTGGAATGGACCCATCGGCTCAACTAGAGGGGTACGGTGGAATGGACCCATCGGCTCAACCTAATAAGTGGTACGGTGGAATGGACCCATCGGCCAATAGAGGGGTACGGTGGAATGGACCCATCGGCTCAACCTAATAAGTGGTACGGTGGAATGGACCCATCGGCCAATAGGGGGTACGATGGAATGGACCCATCGGCCAATAGGGGGTACGGTGGAATGGACCCATCGGCCCAACATAATAGGGGGTACGATGGAATGAACCAATCGGCCAATAAGGGGGCACGATGGACTGACCCATCGGCCCAATATTTTATAGTGGCACGGTGGACTAACCCATCAGCCAATAGAACTACATCGAGCTTGATCCCGACATGGGTATGTAGGCCAATCAAGATTGTTTGATTTCAGCTCAAATAAGGTAGAATAAAAGTATGATAGGATAGTCAGGTTAGGAGAATGGGTAATAAATGAGACTTCTTTTTATTTTGTTTTGAGTTATAAATGTGGCTATGGGAAATGGTCTAAGACTATGGGAACCATTATTTTATAACTTATTACTCGGCATTTAGTAGTTTTATTTTGGGAACACCTAGCCAACAAGGCCCACAATATTGTTAAAAATGGCCGGGTCTTTACAGTTTACCTATCCACGGTGAACTTAAAGTTAAATACATGGATATTACCCACCTTTTTCTGAACGATTTTGACCGTGGAGAATGTGTGGTGTGGAGAAATCTCTTTTTTTAATAGTAAATTTAATTAAAGTACTTTTAAATTAACCCAATTACACAATAATAAAAATTATAACCAGTTGCATCCTTGTGCTTTTTTACCGTATATTTGTATTTAATTTAGAGGGAACTTTGTAGCTTCCAAATCCTAGATGTCTTCTTTAGCACGTCGATAATTAGAGACAATTAGTTCAAAGAGGGGAGCTGTAGGACATTGGTCACCTTAATTTCATTTGCCTTTCACGTTAATTCTTTTTTATTCCTTTTCTTTCTATTTATTTGGTCAATATAAAGCACTCATTTTTCTCGTGGAATGATGAGTTGGATGGGACTAACATTTTTGTCAAAATTAATATCTAGACCGTGAACCTAACAAAGAAGATTGTGCCAAATTAATGTCTCAAATTAGAAGAGTTTAATTGACCAATACAAATCATAGAACGTTAACCCTGTCCTATCAACAACAGTGCAAATACTTTCTTCACTACACCCCTCAGTTAAGGGAGCTTCGACATGATCACACATGTGTGTAAAAATATGACTAAAAACTCCGTTGAATTTGTATCATCTTTTTAAAGATATTACGATAAATTTAGAGCACACCCTAAAATAATTTTTATCTTTAAATAATAAAATCAAATTAATTCAAGTACGGAGTCGACTCTCGAGTTTCTGTTTCTGTTACTTGGAACGTAAAAATGTAATAAAAAGCTAATAAAAATTTTGATTAGATGTAATCTGGAAAAAGAAAATATATTGATTAGAGGTAAGGTTCACAGAGCAATATGGTGTGTAACCACATGCATTGTTTTGTTGGTTCTTCCCGAGCGTTACATGCACACGCACATATGAAGTACAAAAGTTTTCTAACTCTATTTACTAATGCTCGATACATGATAAATTTGCGAGGTAGGTAAAATTCCGCACTCTATTTAGTTGGCTGAGAGTGATCTAGTGATAACAGTGATGATACGATAATAATATATAGAAAGCATGGTAAATAAATCTGTGAGTGATGATGCATGTTCGATACCATTGTCCAGTGGTCACTAAATATGTTTCTTGATAACGTGGGGGGTAAGCAAGTGACCTTCATTTATTCCCTACACACCTTGATTGATCATTCCTTTGATTAAGTGCCATAGTCGGCCTTGGACATTTTCCCAAATCAAATACGTGGGACACATAAATTGAAGGAAAAACTAACTTGCCAAGCAAATTGTCAAATAATGATGAATGAGTGAATGACTTTATAGAAAAGCCTATTGCATGTTCCCTTTAGACTATTGACATGCATTCATACTGTAACAAACTAAATATTACGCCTTGAAAAAGCAAACAAACTAAATATTACGTATATTTCGTTCAAAAAAATATTATTTTTGTGTTCATCAATTGTTGTATTCCAAATGAATGAAGGATTCAAGGTCTCCCTAATTATGATTCCCATATATTATTTTGAGTATGAATGCGTTTAGTGCTGATATATCCGTACCTCCAGCAAGGACACTGCTATTGAATGAGAAAAATAGGAGCGAAGAAGTGTCAAATAAGCTGTACTCCAACATTTCTTGACCTGCTGGAGCCACTTCTCTTATGCGGAAGACCCAATCAGTCCGCCCGGTTTGACAAGCCCAACTCCGTATTACGGTTAAAATATAAATAATGTTTTTCAAGTATTGTATATTCTTTAGTAATTTTTGTAACTTATGACATGAAATCAATGTCGCCGTATATATAATACTTGAATAAACTTGAATATATATATATATATAAATATAAAATATTATTATATTGTACTGCTCATTTAGGTTATTGAATCACGATTTAATGACCTAGCACACCTTGCCAAAACCCCCTCACCCTCCGTCCCCCAACCCTGCTCTGCCCCCTTGCCCTTGTTCGTCTGGCCGATACACACCCAGGGGTGGAGGCCGATGGCAGTAACGGGGGCGGCGGGTCAGGGGTAGGGAACGGGAGGGGGTGGGTCTACGGTGGTAGAGGAGCCGGTGGGCTGAAGGGGTGATGGCTTAGGGAGATTCGGGGATACCAGTAAGCAAGCTACAGCAGGGTCTGACTGAATGGGCCGCGGTGAGGATCGGCCAGACGGACAGGGGCGGGAGGTAGAGGGTGGGGTGGGGGGGGGGTTTGGCAAGGTGCACTGGGCTATTGGATCGCTATCAAACGGCCTGAATTAATAGCGCATAGTATATTACGAAAAAATGATAGCATATCATAACACAACTCTCTCTCTCTATATATAATTGTGACCGATTCAAACAAGCAAATAATTATTAGAGTATTAATTGAAAAAAGTTTTTGTGGAGATGATTTCAAGCAACTCAGTCTAAATGATTACCTCTAATCAATATATTTTCTTTTTCCAGATTACCTCTAATCATACCTTAGCAACCCGGCCCCGCCCCCCCCCGCCATCCTATATTTAAGCAAAGGAATGATTAATCAAGTTGGGCAGGGAAAAAAATGAAGGCCAGTTGCTCTCTTGTTTCTGTCACAGTCATGTTGATCTTCTTCAACTGCATCACAGGTACTTAGTTTGATGGCTATTTCCTAACTCATATATCTTGTGTTTTGGTATATAGCTCATCTCAGTATGATATAATGGTGATTGATCGATTGAATGATTGATCACAGGATCGTCTATGGCGGCCAGCTTCACTTTCACCAATAACTGCGCATACACGGTGTGGCCGGGGTGCTCTCCGGCGCCGGCGCGGCGCCGTTGGAGACCACAGGATTCGCCTTGCAGAGTGGGGAGACAAGGAAGCTGTCGGCGCCATGCTACTGGTCCGGCCGGTTCTGGGGCCGGACCGGCTGTGGGGAGGACCCGGCGACCGGCAAGTTCACCTGCTCGACGGCGGACTGCGGCTCCGGCAACGTGGAGTGCTCCGGCTGCGGCGCGGCGAAGCCGGTGACCCTCGCCGAGCTCACCCTCTCCGGCGCTGGCGGGCTGGACTTCTACGACGTAAGCCTGGTGGACGGGTACAACCTGCCCATTTCGCTGGAGCCGGAGGGGGCGGCGCCGCCGGCAACTGCACCGCAACGGGCTGCGCCGTGGACTTGAACGCGGCGTGCCCGGCGGAGCTGCGAGTGGGGGCGGCCGGGGAGGGGTGGCGTGCCGGAGCGCCTGCGAGGCGTTCAACAGGCCGGAGTACTGCTGCTCTGGCGAGTACGGGTCGCCGGCGACCTGCCGCCCGAGCCAGTACTCCGAGTTCTTCAAGCACAACTGCCCCAGGGCCTATAGCTACGCCTACGACAACGGCACCTGCACCTTCACCTGCGCCGGCGCCGACTACACCATCACCTTCTGCCCCTCCGTCTCCAGGTAATTAATTGATTAATTAGTCAGTTTAATTATTAATTAATTTGTAAGCTAAGTAAAATTAATTTGATTCGAATTAGTTAATTAATACAAATTAAATTAATTCGATTCAAATGAGTTGGATGATTAGGTTTGAGCAAACTCTGAATTGGAAAAGTCAACAATAAAAACGTCTGACATTTGATAGATTCTAGTTAGGTTTCCACTGGAGTGAATATTTTGTGAATGAAATTTCATCAATTTAGTATAATGGCCTGATTTTTTAAATTAGCCCAATTGACGGATTTTTTGTTTTATAATTTGTGAAATGATCAATTTAGTTGATTCCACTCCACTGTGTAAGAGTCTGACTATTGCGGCTGATTGAGCAAGTGAATAATTATTAGAGTATTGATATGGTGACTTTATTCAACCAACGTGCAACTTCTACTTCTCAACCATGACAAAATGCAAAATAAAAAGCCATATTGACTTGATAGTTCAAAATGGCACCAGTATAAAAAAATTACTAGCTGAAAAGGGACCATGAGATCAGCCTCAACACTTGATTGACGATGCGATAAATGCATCAGTTGACGGCTCTCCTCAATAAAACACGGACAAAAAACAGATTCCCATGTATCTTGTTCAAATACGCGAAGACAAAATTGTCTCGTACAGAACAATTACTTTTTTATATTACCTGTAAAAAATCACCCTTTGCCCAAAGAAGATAATCTTTCAGAGCTTTCAAATGACCAATCAAATTAGCACGCGCAGTCACTAGTTGTACATGATAGGCCATAAGGATAGTATGTTTTAATGAAAATACCCACCATAAAAATTACCTGCCAAAGATGATTTGCTCCAACTGTGCTAATTGAGTCATCAACAATTTTAAATGGCCTCTTAATCCTGCACCAAATTGACAGATAAAAGTGAAAATAAAAAATAGGGAATTTACCAAACGATACACCTACAACAACAACAAATAATTTTCTTTTCTTTTTTAAAAAAACGTCATAATAACATATTTTCTACCATCAAGAACATTTTTGGGATGACGTAGTTGCTTAACTAGAAAATGCATATTCATTATCAAATGGAGTTTGGCATAATCTCTTTGTCAATAATTGACCTCTATGGAATAATTCGATTGGTCTCTTTTTATTCAATTTTCTCTTTTAATTAAGTTGCTTATTTAGTTCTTGTAAGGTTTGCTTAAAACATAATGAATTCACAAAGAGATTTGATAGATATATGTCTGTTCATGCCAAGTTTGGACCTATTAACGTTTTCGAAGAGCTGCAGATGCCAAATTCAAAGTTTAGCTCTTAGTTTTAAGTGACCCCTATTTTGATATCTCAAGGACTAGGCCGTAGTTGTTCTAAAAGAGCTGCAGCCACCACCACCATGTTCCTCGCCGCCTAGGCTGTCGATCCCGACCGGCGACGAACCCTGCCTTGCCACCGTCGGCATTTTCCAGCAACGGACACCTGATAACTCTGTAAAAGAGCTATTATTCTTTGCATTTCATGTTGATTTTTTTGTCATGTTTTGAGTGATTTTTACTTTACATTTATTATTTTAGAAGTTTGTTAGTTATTATTAATAAAACGAGAAATCAATATGATTTTGGTGTAAAAAGTATTGATTAATATTGTTCTAGAAGGATATAAGAGTTAGAAGACGATCCGGAATGAATTCAGAACAAAATCGGCCTAAAAAGCATGACCTGGAAACTGTGGCTGAGAGGAGAGCGGTTGAGCCCTGGGATTCAGAGTGCTTGAGCGCTGGGGTTTCGGTTACGAAAAGCTTATGGCTGAGCAGAGCGCTCGAGCACTAGTGGCGGGAAAATTAATTTTTCTAATATTTCTTGAGTTCCTAGGGGACCCCACTTCCAATATTTGGGTGGATTCTTTATAAACTTGAGTAGGGTTTTAAAGGGGGGAAGAAAATGGGAGATGATTGGGTGATGACATGAAAGACGAGAATCAACAACGAAGAAGTTGGATCAAAAGAAAAAGACGCTTCCCAAAAAAGTTTTTCTTTATTTGTATTTAGTTTTCTTTGTATTTACATGATGTTTTTTATATCACATATGAATTTCTTGAGTTTGATTGAATAGATTATGGGAAAAATTCTTTTCTAGGATTTTCAATGACACCTAGTGCATGATTTAATAAAGGTTATTAATTTTTATCAATGTGATTTTGTTTTTAATCATCTATGTTATTCTGTTCTTAGTGTTATCATTAGACTGACCATCTATTGTTAGACCTAGAGATTTGATTATGTCTAGAGATAGAAAGATTAAATTTGTCATTGAATAAAATAGTCATTATTCATCTGTTTAAGGTGATTCACATTGGAGATAGAGATATATTCATATGTCTTGGGTAACTGTTAAAGACAAAGATTAATGTATCATTTTGCATACATAATTTCATAGAAATATAGGAGTTGGGTGAAAGTGATAAGTTTATGGTCAATCTTATAGATGTTATAAATACAAGTCAGGGTTTTATAGTTGTTAGTTGGTCAATTTGACCATGGTTCAAGTCGGTTCAGCTTTCAGGACACGTGTGCAGGGCCGAGGCCGACCGTGTGCACGTGTTATGAGGGTTCATGCATACCCAAGTATTCAATGATAGTATCAGTAGACTGAGTTATCAGTACATATGAGAGTATATAGTTGATGGTTTTATTTTTTTCATTTTGTGACCATAGAATTAGTTTAGGCTCGAATAACACATTAAGACGCACTAGATTGTATTCGGGTGAGTTATTAGTTATAGAGCATGTCATTTGGATGTTGTGGTGTTTGTTTTATTTTTATGGGATTTTTCCCAATTTTTCTAAGATTTATTACGAGTTAGTTATTATTCTTAACTCGAGTTGGTATTGAGTCAAATTTTATTTGCAAGTTTGCCATCGACCACCCCTATACTTCTCATCTCCTTCCCGCAAACTCCGACACTTCTCCTCTTCACCCCCCAAACCTAGCCATCGCCGCCAACGCCATCCCGCCGTCAATCGACGCCGTCCAGCCTTGCCGTGCTGTCACCGTGTCATCTTGACCACCCCCAACCACCGTCCAGCCGCCTCAACGCTGGAATCACCCACGATTTCACTACTGTTCTTGACACAATTCCGCCGCCATCTGCATTGAACCGTCGCTATCGGGACGTCGAAGCCCTTCCCCTCGACCTCCCCTACATTTCCCTCTTACGTAACGCCACCCATCGAGGCCAGCCGTGGGCCCAATCGGAGAGACCGACCGCCCTGACCAAACTCGACGCCGCAGTCAGTGGTCATCGCCGCCGCGGCTGCCTTTGTCGTCACCACTATTGGGTCGAGTTCGCCGAAATGGTGCTGACCCTTACCCCCGATTGCCCTGCCGGAACAGTCGCCGAAAAATCGTTGGAAATCACCGAAAAACTGTCGGAAGACTAGATTCATCGAGATTCGTCGAAAATCACCTAATCTTCTACCAAATCCCTCCAGTTGAACCCTATCGAACCTTGAACACCACAGGGTGCCGAGTTCGAGCCACGAACCATGCAAGGTATAATTTATTTTAACTTAATTATTTAAAAGTAATAATTATTAGAACAACATGCTAGGATGCCATGATTTAATGATTGATGTGTTAGATACTTTCATGTTAATAAAAAAATATGGATATGTGTGATTGTATGATATTAAAATGAATGCGAAGGAATTAATTAGGCAGACTAAACAATTGCTGTAATCTAATGCAACGTAGAGTAGGTAAACTCATACTGATTATTATTGATATGTGTTGATTGATGCATGGGTAATGTGAGTATCATATGGGATGTGTAGGCATCATGTGTGGGCGTTAGTATTTAGCTTTGATGTGTAGGAACGGAGTAGGAGCTTGCTGCCTAGGTGCGTGGACATGCTTGAAGCTTCTACCAGGTCCGTTAGGACATGCTTTTCAGGTTTTATCACTCCATTCTATCAGTGATTTGATTTATAGATCGTCGGACATGTCAGGTGGATGATTTATCGGATCCCACCTAACACGTGTCATCTGGTCAATTATTTTCAGAATTAATAACCCTAGAGGATGAGATCCCTCGAGTTTGTTTTCGAAAATAAGATTCACCTCAAGTTGCATTCGGGCCTATTATAATAAATCCCTACCCAGCCCTACAAATAGTTTTTATCAAGTTTTCAGTGAGACAAAAGGAGGTGAATCAACTCGCATGTACCACGAACGGGTGCATGTGTTAGTCAAAGCAGGCTCTGGATTAGTGAGCGGACTATTTAATTTTTGAGGAATCCTGATAACTTTACATTTGAGTGTTTCACACCCAAGGGACGTGGAGGTTTACGAGTACTGTTAAGTATAATGTGTGTCCGGACTCATAGTTTAAAGATTACTGAAAGCGCATGCTAAAGAGTACTTGGCTTACATGCTCAAGGTAAGGAGAAATATGAAGGTTTAGAGAGGGCTTAGGACAAAGGTTTCCCGAGAGTGGGATTAGATAAGTATTGCCAAGAATGACACAATACCAGATAGATCGGGATGCTGTTGAGTCAGCGGCTTAATGACTCTTCTGTAGTTGCCCTTATGAGAGTTTTGAGGAAGATATATGATTGTTTGCTTTCCATGAGAGTTAGTTCTTATGTTTTAGTTTGATATTAGTTATTTTCGGACCAGTGACAATAGTTGCTGATGTTTTTCTTACTATATATATATAGGTGAGGAAGATGAACGGAATATCCCGGCCTTGACGAAGGACTAGCGATTGCATTGCACACACATACCTGGCGTCGCATCGACTTTTGCACAAGATGTGATGTAGTTTGAATGATGTTGTGGATATACATGTTCGTGTATATATGGATGTGTTTGTGAGGCTCGTATGCCTTACTTTAAAAATGTTTGGACTCTTTTAGAAATGTTTTGGAAATATTTTTGGAAAAGTTTTAAATGTCCAGGAATGATCTGCTATGGTAAGATTAAAATGAACCAAATGTGATGAGCATGATTTGCAGGTGGGCGAGACCCCAATTACAATATGTGTTGATGTTTTGAATCCTATTGTGGTGTAAATTATTGTTTTTATATATATACTATACTGTGTCGTGTTCTAACATGTCGTCCCCTGGTTGCACTTTTAAGGGAGATATTGTCCGTTTTATTCCAAGATTTTGCATGAATTTTTATTGCTATTATAATTATTTTGGTGTGGCTATTATCATGACATTCATGTAGCATCCTGCTAGGGTTTTACATTTCATTCATACATTGTTTGCGCATTAGCAGAGTACTCCATCTTTAGACGTGGAGAGGGTTATATCGTAGCCATTTAGGTTTTGGGTTAACTAAATTAATCGGTTTACGAGTAGTTTGATCCATTATAACGGTTCCGGTCCGGGTTGAGAGTAAACCAGATTAGAGTGTTACATTGAATTCATGACCTTCCCCTCAAATAATTACACCAGGTGGTAGAGGTGGTGGGGGCGCAGTGGCGATGGAGGGAGGAGTGGTGACAAAGGGTGTAGCGGTGGCAGGGAGTACAACATTTGAGAACAGTGACAGCAACAAGGGAGAGGGCAGTGATGAGAGTTAGGATTAGGGGAGAGGCCCGATTAGACTCAATAGAACCGTTTACCTATCCATGGTGAACTTAAAGTTAAATATGTGGATATTGCCTACCTTTTTCTCAACGATTTTGACCGTGGAGAATGACCGGCACGGAGAAATCTCTTTTTTTGTAGGAAATTTGATTAAAGTACTTTTAAATTAACCCAATTACACAATAATAACAAATATAACCGGTTGCATCCTTGTGCTTTTTCCCCGTATATTTGTATTTAATTTACGGGGGAACTTTGTAGCTTCCAAATCCTAGATGTCTTCTTTGGCTGGTCGATAATTAGAGACCATTAGTTCAAAGAGGGGAACTATAGGACGTTGGTCACCTTAATTTCATTTGCCTGTCACGTTAATTCCTTTTTTTATTCTTTTTCTTTGTATTTGTTTGGTCAATATGAAGCACTCATTTTTCTCGTGGAATGATGAGTTGGATGGGACTAACATTTTGTGAAAATTAATATCTAGACCGTGAACCTAACAAAGAAGATTGTGCCAAATTAATGTCTCAAATTAGAAGAGTTTAATTGACCAATACAAATCATAGAACGTTAACCCTATCCTATCAACAACAGTGCAAATACTTTCTTCACTACACCGCTCAGTTAAGGGAGCTTCGACATGATCACACATGTGTGTAAAAATATGACTAAAAACTCCGTTGAATTTGTATCATCTTTTTAAAGATATTACGATAAATTTAGAGTACACCCTAAAATAATTTTATATTTAAATAATAAAATCAAATTAATTCAAGTACTGGAGTCGACTCTCGAGTTTCTGTTTCTGTTACTTGGAACGTAAAAATGTAATAAAAAGTTAATCAAGATTTTGATTAGATGTAATCTGGAAAAGTAAAAAGAAAATATATTGATTAGAGGTAAGGTTCACAGAGCATTATGGTGTGTGACCACATGCATTTTTTTGTTGGTTCTTCCCGAGCGTTACATGCACACGCACTTGTGATGTACAAAAGTTTTCTAACTCTATTTACTAATGCTTGGTACATAATAAATTTGTGAGGTAGGCAAAATTCAGCACTCTATTTAGTTGGCTGAGAGTGATCTAGTGATAACATGATAATAATATAAAGAAAGCATGGTAAATAAATATGTGAATGATGATGAATGTTCGTTACCATTGTCCAGTGGTCACTAAATATATTTCTCGTGGGGTAAGCAAGTGACCTTCATTTATTCCCTACACACCTTGATTGATCATTCCTTTGATTAAGTGCCATAGTCCGCCTTGGACTTTTTCCCAAATCAAATATGTGGGACATAAATTGAAGGAAAATACTAACTTGCCAAACAAATTGTCAAATAATGTTGAATGAGTGAATGATTTTTTAGATATACTTATTGCATGTTCCCATTATACTTTTGACATGCATTCATACAGTAACAGACTAAATATTACGCCTTGAAAAGAACAAACTAACTAAATATTATTTTTATGTTCATCAATTGTTATATTCCAATTGAATTAAGGATTCAAGGTTCCCCCAAATTATGATTCCCAAACATGATTTCGAGTATGAATGCCGTTTAGTGCTGATACATCCGTGCCGCCTATTATAAATTAATTAAGATGAAGTGTATGCTCCCATAGACAACAAAAAGGGCACCGTTATTAAATGAGAAAAATAGAAGCAAAGAATTTCTTGAAATTCAATATGACCAAGACCAAGAATTTCAACAGATTTGTCATTGATACACCACGCATGTCATGTACCATCATCACCAATACCCCATTAATCTAAACCTTCGATTTCGCATTCAATCAATAAAAAACTTAACCAAATATGCTCAGGAATATGAAATTTGGGAAAACACTAAGCACGCGTATGCATGAAAACAATGCCTATGTCCATCACTCGCTAACTAATATTGTGTAAGAAACTCGCCGCTGGCATGTCCGAGTCGGCCCATCGTCACTTCCATTACCCACTTACGGCTACTGGACCCAATATGGGCCCATCGGGCACCGTTGGGGCTTCCATTTGGGCGAAGGCCCACAAAATTGAAAATAAGCCCGGATTCAAAAGGATAGCAGCAGCCGCGGTAGCTGCAGCTGCAACGACCATTGTGAATCTGATGATTAGGGCAGTGCTAGGCGACCATCCGCCGGCGGAGCTGGCTTGGCCACCGCTGTCGGCCAAACCGGCTGCCTCCGGATGTCCCGAAGTCTTCTTGCTGCACAAGAGAAATTTAAAACACGGCCAAACCGGCGACCATCCGCGCCGCTGCCGGAGCACTCCACGTTGCCGGAACCGCAGTCCGCCGTCGAGCAGGTGAACTTGCCGGTCGCCGGGTCCTCCCCGCAGCCGGTCCGGCCCCAGAACCGGCCGGACCAGTTTCTGGGCGGCGACAGCTTCCTCTGTTGGAAATTGGACATAAATATATATACATGAATCAGGAATTGTATCATATGTTATTATATAAGGTTGACTAAATTAAATTGATCTACTAAAGTTAAAGGTTATGAGCCATAAATTAAGGTGTGAAATTTAATGAGAAAAGTGTGGAATTTAATGTGTAGATACCTTTTCATAAATTCTCTTTCGTTATGGGTGGAATTGAATTTATGGAACTAAGGCTATAAATATGGAGGTTATGGTCCCTGAATTCATATCTGGTTTTCGTTCTGGTATCCCATTGTCCAGAACTTTGGTTTAGAAAACTAGTCTTGAATTTGGAAGATCCAAAACCTAAGTGATCAAGACTCTGATTTCTTTATGGCTTCAGGTACGCTTCCGCTATTTCATTTATCTATTTTATTTCTCTCGATAATTTGATATGAAATCTAAATTCTAAATAAAGTCTATCAAGCGGCATCAGAGCCAACTTCATATCAAATTATTGAGCCTTAGGTTTTATTTTATAAATTTTTGTGGGATTTAATCCCAAAATTAAGGTCCTCTTTTGGTAACATAACATGAGGAAAATAAAGTTACAAAAGGTTATAATTTTGGAAACTCCCACATAAAGATATTTTTTATAACCTTTTGGTTAAATCATAATTAATATTTTAAAATTTATTAAGGACTACAATATGCTGCCAAAGTAGCCTCTTTTGTGGAAATTAATTTATTTTTTAAATATTAAGATAATTATGAGTATTTAATTCATGTGGATATTAATCGGCCAAAAGGAAGGTTAATGTTTGACAGAATTCTATATTCATATGTGGTAATAGGTATGGGACAATTATCAAGTGTCCATGTGGATGATAAATCGGCCAAAAGGAAGGTTTATTATTTGACAGGATTTATTGTTCATATTTTACTACACTAAAGACTCATTATTGTAATAAATATGGGATAATTATCAGGTTTCCATGTGGATAATAAATCGGCCAAAAGGAAGGTTTTTTATCTGACAGGATTTATTATCCATATTTGATTATGACATTAAAATAATAAATATGAGATAATTTTTAGGTTTCCATGTGAATGATAAATCGGCCAAAAGGAAGGTTTATTATTTGACAGGATTTATTATCTATATTTGATTATTGCACTAAGAGTACCATTTACAAATTGATATTTCTGTCCAAAGACTAAATATTGATGTTGTGCTAGGTATCTATTAATGGGATTAAAAATTATTAATCTTATTTGTGGGCATGTTGTTTTCTCTTCAGTTAATCAGTCTGCTTCTATATTTTCTGCCAACATAAACTCAGTACCAATGCTTAAAGATAACTTTAAGGATTGGAAAGAAAGCATAATGATTATTCTCGGCTGCATGGATCTTGACCTTGCATTAAGGACTGAACAACCTGCTTCTCTTACTGATAAAAGTTCCAATGAGGACAAACGGGACATTGAGAAATGGGAACGTTCAAATCGCATGAGTCTTATGATCATGAAACGGGGAATTCCAGAGACCTTCAGGGGCGATGTTTCGGAAAAGGTTATTACAGCCAGTGAGTTTCTTAAAGAAATTGAAAAACGTTTTGTCAAAAATGATAAAGCTGAAACAAGTACGCTGTTGACGAACTTGATTTCAATGAAGTATAAAGGCAAAACAAGCATAAGGGAGTACATCTTAGAGATGTCAAATATTGCTTCAAAACTAAAAGCACTAAAGTTAGAGCTATCTGAAGATTTGCTCGTGCATTTAGTTTTAATTTCTCTACCTGCACAATTCGGTCAATTCAAGGTCAGTTACAACTGTCAAAGGGATAAATGGACTCTTAATGAGCTCATTTCTTATTGTGTGCAAGAAGAAGAAAGATTGAAGCAAGAACAGGTTGAGAGTGCTCACTTGGCTAGTACCTATAAGGATAAAAATAAGAAAAGAAAGAGGGCTAAGGATGCTGATAATGGGTCTCACACGCAACAGCAAAAGAAAGAAAATCAAGTTTCTTGCTGTTTCTTTTGTGGTAAACCTGGACATATGAAGAAGGAATGCACTAAGTATCACGCCTGGCGTGTAAAGAAAGGTTCATTTCTTAATTTTGTTTGTTCTGAGGTTAATCTAGTTTCAGTACCAATACACACTTGGTGGCTAGATTCAGGTGCTACTACTCACATAAGTGTGTCAATGCAGGGTTGCCTGAGTTACAGAAAGCCAAATGATGCTGAAAGATTCATCTATATGGGTGATGGCAAATCAGTTATAGTTGAAGCAATAGGGATTTTTAGATTATTATTAGAGACAGGATTTTATTTGGATTTGAAAGAGACACATGTAGTACCGTCTTTTAGACGAAATTTGGTTTCTATTTCTATATTGGACAAATCTGGTTACTCTTGTTCATTTAGAAATAATAAGTTTAGTCTTTTTCTAAATTCAAATATTGTGGGTACAGGGTCCTTGTCTTTTTATGATAATCTATATTTACTTGATACTATTGCATCTTTTAATGAAACCTTGCATGTGGAACTATGTGGTACAAAGAGAAAATTAACCAATGAGAATTCTGCTTTACTATGGCATAAGCGTTTAGGACACATTTCTAAACAAAGAATTGTACGACTTATGTCAGATGGAATTCTTGATTCTCTTAATTTTGCAGATTTTCAAATCTGTATTGGGTGCATTAAGGGAAAACAAACAAATATAAGGAGACTAGGTGCCAATAGATCTTCAAACGTCTTAGAACTAATACATACGGACATTTGTGGGCCCTTCCCTACGGCTTCTTGGAATGGTCAACAATATTTTATTACGTTCATAGACGATTATTCTCGTTATGGTTACCTTTATCTCATTCATGAGAAGTCTCAAGCATTGGAAGTATTTAAGGCATATAAAGCTGAAGTTGAGAACCAACTTGACAGAACTATTAAGGCTATCAGATCTGATCGTGGTGGTGAATACTATGGCAGATATGATGGATCAGGTGTACAGCGTCCAGGACCATTTGCCAAATTTCTAGAAGAGTGTGGAATCGTCCCGCAATACACAATGCCAGGTACTCCTAGTATGAATGGTGTTGCTGAGAGACGAAACCGAACATTAAAGGACATGGTAAGAAGTATGATTGCTCATACTACTTTGCCTGATTCACTCTGGGGTGAGGCACTAAAGACAGCAGTATATCTTCTTAATAGAGTACCAACAAAAGCAACAGTTAAGACCCCTTATGAATTATGGACCGGAAAAAGGCCCAGTATAATGCATTTACGCATTTGGGGTTGTCCAGCTGAGGCAAGGCCTTATAGGCCAAATGAAAAGAAACTGGACTCAAGAACAGTTAGCAGTTATTTTGTTGGGTACTCTGATCGGTCAATAGGGTATAAGTTTTATGATCCCACTATTAAGTCATTCTTTGAGACGAGAAATGCCCAGTTTTTTGAGGATGTTGGTTTGGAAAGGGGAAATGAGGTTAGAGACTTTGTTTTTGAAGAAGAATCTGATTCTCTTCCCATAATTGTTCTTGATAAAAATCAGAATCAGGATCATATTTCTGATGTTGTTCAAGAAACAATACCAGAATTACAAGACAATGTCGAGAATCTCCCTACTCAAGTTATACCTGAAGAACAAACTCAACAACCTCAAGAGCAAATGCCATTGAGGAGATCCACAAGAGAAAGGAGAAAAGCAATTTCAGATGATTATATTATCTTTCTCCAAGAACATGAGGATAATAATGAAATGGTTAATGATGATCCAATCAGTTTTCATCAAGCCATGAAGAGTTCTAATTTTCAAAAGTGGATTGATGCCATGAATGAAGAGATGAAGTCCATGAAAACTAATGACGTTTGGGATCTTGTCTCATTGCCTGAAGGTGCGAAACCCATTGGTTGCAAATGGATATTTAAAACCAAGAGGGATTCGAAGGGTAATATAGAAAGATATAAGGCTCGTCTTGTTGCAAAGGGCTTTACTCAAAAGGAAGGCATTGATTATAATGAGACTTTCTCTCCAGTTTCATCGAAAGACTCGTTTAGAATAATTATGGCATTGGTGGCACATTTTGATCTTGAGTTACATCAGATGGATGTAAAGACTGCGTTTCTAAATGGTGACATTGATGAAACAATTTATATGGTGCAACCAGAAAACTTTGTATTAGGAGATTCAAAGAAGATGGTTTGCAAATTAAAGAAATCTATCTATGGACTTAAGCAGGCTTCTCGTCAATGGTATCACAAATTTCATCAAGTGATTCTTTCATTTGGTTTTGAGTTGAATGTGATTGATGATTGCATATACCATAAGTTTAGTGGGAGTAAGTATATTTTCCTGGTTTTATATGTTGATGATATATTACTTGCCAGTAATAATATAGATTTTTTGCACGAAACCAAGAATCTTTTGTCAAAGAAATTTGAAATGAAAGATCTTGGTAATGCATCTTTTGTATTAGGAATTCAAATACATCGGAATCGCGATCGATGTATACTTGGATTATCACAAAAGACATATATAGAAAAAGTGCTTAAAAGATTTGGCATGCAAAATTGTAAACCAGGAGATACCCCTATTTCTAAGGGAGACAAATTCAGTCTCAATCAGTGCCCCAAAAATGATATAGAAGAAAAGGAAATGCAAAAGATTCCCTATGCTTCAGTAGTGGGAAGTCTTATGTATGCTCAAGTATGTACGCGTCCAGATATTGCGTATATTGTTGGAATGTTGGGCAGATATCTAAGTAATCCAGGGTTGGATCACTGGATAGCAGCCAAAAGGGTCATGAGGTATCTTCAGAAAACAAAACATTACATGCTCACATATCGGAAATCAGATCAACTTGAGATCACAGGATATTCTGATTCCGATTTTGCTGGATGTCAAGATAGTCGTCGATCCACTTCTGGCTATGTCTATCTACTAGCTGGCGGAGCTATTTCTTGGAAAAGTGCTAAGCAGACACTCATAGCTTCTTCCACTATGGCAGCCGAATTCATAGCTTGTTATGAGGCATCCAATCAGGGAATATGGTTGCGGAATTTTGTCACAGGGCTGCGTATTGTTGATAATATTGAAAGACCACTTAAGATATTCTGTGACAATCAGTCTGCAGTGTCATATTCAAATAACAACAGGAGCTCATCTAAATCAAAACATATAGAGATCAAGTTTCTTGTTGTGAAAGAAAGAGTTCAGAGTGGTAAAGTATCAATAGAACATATTGGAACAAACTCCATGGTTGCGGATCCGCTTACTAAAGGATTACTACCCAAGGTCTTTCATGAGCATGTTGCTCAGATGGGTATTGTATCATTTGATGATATGTTACTTTAGTGGGAGTTTGTAATAAACTGCAGTATTTTGGTTTAAGGTTCACTCTGTTTTGGTATTTTGGTGATCTCATAAGGTTGGACCAGTTGAAAATAGGCATGTTCAGATCAAATTACATGTAATTTTCATGCTACACATCCATACTTGATCTATGTCATTTGATTATGTTGGTGTATGTGACCATGGAAGGTTTAGTTACGCTCAATGTGACGAAAATCGCCTTGATCCTATATTGACATTGATTAATGGACGAGATTGTTATTTTGGTATAATGACATATGTTTGGAGCTCATAAAGTTATACAATTATTTTGTGTATATATTAAGTCCAAGTGGGAGATTGTTGGAAATTGGACATAAATATATACATGAATCAGGAATTGTATCATATGTTATTATATAAGGTTGGCTAAATTAAATTGATCTACTAAAGTTAAAGGTTATGAGCCATAAATTAAGGTGTGGAATTTAATGAGAAAAGTGTGGAATTTAATGTGTAGATACCTTTTCATAAATTCTCTTTCGTTATGGGTGGAATTGAATTTATGGAACTAAGGCTATAAATATGGAGGTTATGGTCCCTGAATTCATATCTGGTTTTCGTTCTGGTATCCCATTGTCCAGAACTTTGGTTTAGAAAACTAGTCTTGAATTTGGAAGATCCAAAACCTAAGTGATCAAGACTCTGATTTCTTTATGGCTTCAGGTACGCTTCCGCTATTTCATTTATTTATTTTATTTCTCTCGATAATTTGATATGAAATCTAAATTCTAAATAAAGTCTATCATCCTCGTCTCCCCACTCTGCAAGGCGAATCCTCGTGGTCTCCAAAGGCGCCGTGCCGGCGGCGGAGAGCACCCCCAGCCACACCGTGTATGCGCAGTTATTGGTGAAAGTGAAGCTGGCCGCCAAAACACAATATATATGAGCTAAGAAAGAGCTACCAAACTAAGTACCTGTGATGCAGGTGAAGATGATCAAGATGAATGTGACAAAAACAGGAGAACAGCTTGACATTGCAAACTTGTGATCCATGGATGGGAATGAGTTACAGATTCGGGAATGAGTTACAGATTGAGCTCGGCGGCTAAGGAGGAAGGGTTGAGGATGGTGTGTGGGAGGGAGGTGGGGGGTGGGGTGATTATATAATGAAAATTTGGAGTGTAAGGGGGAAAGGCACTTATAAGTAAGTATTGTTTCAACAAGAAGGTTCGACTCTAGTGGATTAAAATCGAACCTTCATCACACACTTTTAGAAGGCATCAGAGAAGTCAACGCCTTCATCACACTTTTAGAGGATTAAAACGAACCTTCTAAACGTTGTGTTATCTCTCCATCGTAAATAAATGAACTTACAACCCTATTTTGGGTAAAAATTAAGATTTTTCAGATTTAGTTAGTTGAAAGGAATAAAATCAACGTGTGACGCTTTTCTTCTTTGGTTTTTCAGATTTTTGGATTTTAGAGAAAAACTGATTCTGCAATGGGAGAAAGAAAATTTTATAGATTGAAGAAATGTGAATATTTTGTTGAGATTGGCTTGCAATCGTCAATGATAACTTCGCCAAGTTCTTAATCTGTAATATTCTTCCTTTATTATCTTCTATGATTTTATACCAATTTTGTAGAAAGTATACTAAATTGGTATTAGGGGTTTGTTCTCCTGTGGATCTTTTCTATATCAAAATTGTGATATAGTGAATTTAATCTGGCCGTTTGCCCTGTGGTTTTTCCCTCAAATTTAGGGTTTTCCACGTAAATTATCTTGTCTTCTCTTTCTATTTGCTTGGTACTTCTCATCCTTATGTATTGAAATATGGGATTTGTATTTAGTTTGTTTGGTTAATCCCAATAAGTGGTATTAGAGCCATGAGGTTTGCAAGTTTTGGTTGTTGATATTTGATGCCCACCAAGTGTTCGACGAAATTTCTAAGAGCCTAGTTGGTGTGTCTGTGATTTATATGTCAACAAGATGGCTGATGAAAAGTATGTTAAGATAATATCTCTTAACTAGCCTTAGTAATTGGCATTATTTAGAATTTTTATGTATTGGTTGAAAGAGAAACCGGTAAGTTCTTGAATTGTCTTAGAAGTGATAATGGTGGTGAATATTGTTCTGTTGAGTTTGATGAATATTGTAGCAAGCATGGGATTAACCATGAGAAGACGGTTCCTTATACTCCTCAACATAATGGAGTGGCTGAAAGAATGAACAGGACCATATCTGAAAGGGTTAGGAGTATGTTGTCTTCAGCTAAGTTGCTTAAAAGCTTCTGGGGTGAAGCCATGTGCACAACTTGTTATTTAATCAACAGATCTCCCACACATGCTCTGGACAGTGGCATACCAGAAAGGGTTTGGAGTGACAAAAAAAGTCAGTTATTTTCATTTGAGAGTCTTTGGTTGTAAAACCTTTGCACATGTGCCCAAGGAGCAAAGGGATAAACTTGACTCTAGAGCCGTGGAATGTATTTTTCTGGGATATGGTGATGATAAATTTGGATACAAACTTTGAGATCCTAAGAATAGAAAACTGATTCGAAGCAGAGATGTAGTTTTCAGGGAGGATCAAACAGTTGAGGACTTTGGTAAAGAAAAAGTTCCTCAAACCAAATCTCAGGAAAGCTTAGAAAAGATAAAAGATCCTTCAACCTCAGCTAGAAGTGAAGAGGCGGCTCAGGATGACACAATTATTTCCCCACCGAGTGATAATAAGGGTGAGGATGAAGTGTCTGATGATATTTCTAATGAGTTTGTTAATAATGTTGGACAGGAACATGGAGATTCTGATCAAGGGCAGCCAACTAATGTGAGGAAGATCAGCTCGTAAACTAGTTCCATCAACAATATATCCATCATCAGAATATATGACAATTACTGAATGTGGAGAACCAGAAAATTTCAGTGAAGTCAAAGCTCATGTAGAAAAGGAGAAGTGGTTGAAGGCAATGCAAGATGAGATGAAATCTTTGCATGATAATCACACCTATGAGTTGGTGGATCTTCCTAAGGGGAAGAGAATATGGAGGAATAAATGGGTCTACAGGATCAAATATGAAGAAAATAACACACAACCAAGGTACAAGGCAAGGTTTGTGGTGAAGGGCTTCAGACAGAAGAAAGGTATTGATTTCGATGAAAATTTTCTCCTGTTGGTAAAATGTCTTCTATTAGAATTATTCTGGCTTTGGCTGTAAGTTTGGATTTGAAAGTTGAACAGTTAGATGTGAAGACGACCTTTCTTCATGGTGATCTTGAGGAGACCATATACATGAAGCAACCAAAGGGTTTTAAAGTCAAAGGAAAGGAACATATGGTGTACAGATTGAAAAAGAGTTTGTATGGTTTGAAGTAAACTCCTAGACAGTGGTATAAAAAGTTTGATTTTTTTATGGAAAAGAATGGGTACAAGAAATCTGTTTCTGATCAATGTGTGTTTATCAAGTGGTTTGATGATGATGACTTTGTTATTTTGTTGTTTTATGTGGATGACATGTTGATTGTAGGATATGTTAGAGCCAAGATTGCAAGTTTAAAGAAGAACTTGAACAAGTCCTTTGCAATGAAGGATTTGGGACCGGTGAAGCAAATATTGGGAATGTCCATTAGAAAGCTTTGGGTGTCACAATAAAAGTACATAGAAAAGGTACTTGAAAAATTTAACATGAAAGATGCAAAGCCAGTTGGAGTTCCACTTGGGGGTCACTTCAAGTTGAAGAAAAATGACTTAAGTGAAATAGAAATGAAGGAAATGAGAAAGGTTCCTTATGCTTCTGCAGTTGGTGGTTTGATGTATGCTTTGGTTTGTACAAGGCTTGATATAACATATACAGTTGGAATGGTTAGCAAACATTTAGCAAATCCGAGCAAAGAACATTGGCAAACAGTTAAATAGATAATGAAGTATTTGAGAGGTACATCCAAAATGTGTTTGTGTTTTGAAAGTGATAAACCTTTATTGGTTGGCTACACCGATGCAGACATGGAAGAAGACTTGGAAACAAGAAGGTCAACATCTGGGTTTGTTGTTAATTTTGCTAATGGGGCTGATGTCTTGGCAGTCTAGGTTACAAAAGTGTGTTGCATTATCCACAACTGAAGCAGAATTTATTGCTGCTACAGAGGCTTGCAAGGAGATGCTTTGGACTAAGAGATTTTTGAATGAAATTGGCATTAAACAAGAGAGATATATTGTACACTGTGATAGCCAGAGTGCAATTCACCTGAGTAAGAATTCAAGTTTTTATTCAAGGAGCAAACACATTGATGTGAGATATCACTGGATAAGAGATGTGTTGGAAAGTAAATCTCTTGAACTAACAAAAATTCATACTGCAAGGAATGTTTCAGATATGATGACTAAAGTTGTGTTAAAAGAGAAACATACTTACTGCAGGAATGGAGCAGGCATGGATGGAGCTTCCCATGTTGGCTAGAGGTATTTCATGGAGTCGGGAAGGGGAGGTTTGTTGGGTTGTCCCTCCTCCGTAAATACATGAACTTACAACCCTATTTATGGGCAAAAACCAAGATTTTCCAGATTTGGTTAGTTGAAAGGAATAAAAGCAACGTACGCTTTTCTTCTTTGGTTTTTCTGATTTTTGGGTTTTGGAGAAAAACTGCGGCTATAAAGGGAGAAAGAAAATTGTGTGAATTGAAGAAAGGTGAATGTTTTGTTGAGATTGACTTGCAATCGTCAATGGTAACTTTGCTAAGTTCTTAATCTGTAATATTCTTCCTTTATTATCTTCTATGACTTTATACTAATTTTGTAGAAAGTACAGTAAATTGGTATTGGGGAGTTTGTTCTCTTGTGGATCTTTTCTATATTAAAATTGTGATATAGTGAATTTGAATTTGGCCGTTTGCCCCGTAGTTTTTCCCTAAATTTAGGGTTTTTCACGTAAAATTATCTTGTCTTTTCTCTCTATTTACTTGGTGCTTTTCATCCTTATGTGTTATAATATGAGATTTGTATTTGGTTTATTTGGTTAATACCAACACTAAAAGTGTGTGATGAAGGCATCGACTAAAGCCCCCCTTACACTCCAAATTTTCATTATATTTGTTATTATTGTGTAATCAGATGGGCATTGGATGGATATTAAATGAGCCTTTGTTTGTATTCGTCCAAAATTTAATTTATCTGACCAAACTTATATATGACTTTTGTTTAGCTTTGTCGTGTTCATGGTTGACCATTTTACTACCGTCCAATCCTTACCAAGGCCTTTGCCTCGGTTCAATATATAGTGACTGAAGTTAATTTTAATTGGTTAATCCGATTAGTTCATCAATAGTTGTCAAATATAATCCGATTGGTTAATTTTACTACACGTATTTTACCTTACAAATTAACTTAGATTACCCATGTAGTGGACAGTGACGTTATAAAAGGGATTGAACCCATGACCTTCTCCTCAAATAATTACACCATCGTACCTTCTCCTCGCATAATTATACCATCATATTTGATTACATGGTTGATTTTATTATTTATGAATTTAGTTACGTGAGATTTGATCCGATTTAGTATCATGAATCTCAATTCTATTCAATTAAACCAATTGGATTAATAAAAACTTTAAAATTGTCACTAACAAATTTTAAAAATTATTACAATATACCATTTTTAAATCGACCCAAAATAAGATAAATATAAGGACATGCACTTAAAATCACCGTAAATAATATTATAAACAAAATACCAACTTGAGTACTTTGACTACATCAATTGTATAAAATAGTAAAAAGGTTACTAAAAACTATAATTATATATGTATATATACACGCGCACGCGTGCATGGGTTAGGATGGACGCTGATCTTTAAACCTATCTATTTCCTCCCAACTCTTTTATATTTATCAAATTTTGGAGGTAAGCATCTCCAAGCTACCTCTCTCTATGCCCATGCCTCCCACCTTGAGTTCACACACACGTGAGAGAGAGGAGGGAGAGTAGAAGACTGAGGCCGGAGAGAAGCCGAGGACGCCCAGGGAAGAGCCGAAGTTGCCAACGAAGACCGGTGTTGCTCCACCGGAGGGTATTTCATATCTAGTCTGGGGGACTGTAACCGATGACGAAAACCCTCGCCGGAGCACAGCCACTACCTTACCGGAGTCATCCCCGGCGACCAGATCAGTCGCCGGAGCTGGAGACGACGAGAAGACCTCATTGATTTTCTGTTTTGAAGGTTCGGAGGGCCAACTTTCCGGCCAAATTTCGGCCACCCATGGCCCTCCCAGACGATGCCAAGACCGCCACGTGAAGGACCAAAAGGCCCCTTCAAGCCAAGGCCTTGAAAAACCTCTGTCGAAGCCCTCCGTCGCCGAACAACTGCTGTGAAGTTTCCTGCCGGAGAAGAAAACAGAAGGGAGCCGCCGCGCGCCGTCGACTTTTAAGCTTCCGTCCAGCCATCTCCGGCCATACCTGGCCAAACTACCACCTTAAAAAGATTCACCGTGTCGCCGGTGACAATATCCAATCAAGCCCCAGAGTCCGCCTCGCCACTCGCCAAAAAAAGCCACACAAGTACCGGTGATATACTCCCATCGCCAGAACTTTCCAAAGATCTCGCCGCCGTAATCCACTGTATCCGACTGTCATAACAGCACGGTTCGACTACCATTGGCAAGACCAAGCATTATCGGTGGTCTCCGGACCACGCCGCCTCCGTTATTACCGTTGCTGGAGCCCTATCATCGCCGGCATTGCACCATTGACAAGAAAAAGGTTACTGCCCGCTGCTCTTGACCGAGTCCGAGATCCGGCTAAGGCCTGCTTTGCCTGTTGGTGCACCGCACCGCCCCCACTTTCGGCCCATCTGCCGCCAGGTCTACCGCCAACCCGAGCCCGGTCAGCTATTTTCTGACCCGAATCGACCCGAAGCCGGTCCGGTTCACTTCCTTTTCGATCGAGGGATGATTTATTTCGCGCATGGTACGCCACTATTTTTTGACGTTTCGGACGCAATGTGTTGTCCATCTTCTTATCTGAAGACCAGTTTGAAGCTGTGAGAGGTGTGCACAGCTCAGAGTCAACGTATCAAAATTGGTGAAAATATACTTTGATTGTAAATTGTAAAATTCATTTAATAGTCGGATTGTGAACGGTGACTTTCCCTGGATTGATTCGTGAATTCACATTGAACCACTTGTGATCACATAAAAAATCTTTTTCGTTCTTACTTTGTTGACCATTAATTCTCGATTTTGGTAAAAAAAACACCTTGTGTCAATCCAATCTCTACTCACCCTATCACACAATCGTCTCAACCTTTCATTGAATATATATATATATATAGACATATATAGACAGAAGAAGCATTTAAAAAAGGAGCATTGGATTCTTGTTGAGTAAATATGTGTAAATCTCTACCAACTTGAGGGTCTAAAAGGTGAGTGTGGAGCCTTTTAGTGGGCTGGGCTCTTTTTACAATGTTCATTGCACAAGATGCATTGTCCACGCATTGACAATTGTGCAGCCAAGATTAATCACTTGAAAAATCAAATATTAAGTGGGACATAATAAGGACCAAAGTCACCAAACATGGGCAACCATCATATCTTTGACATTGTTACAACAGTGGCTGCTGTTTAGATGAAAATTATATGAACATTTTATATTAAAAATTAAGAATACTAGTCGAGCAATAAGATTACATTATTATATGTATGCTGATTAAATGATTAAATTAAAGAAATACTACTAGTCTCAATTGTCTGCTAATTAATCTAGTTCATATATATTAACTTGATTTGTTCCTTTTACTGGTCTGGTTTGAAAGTGGTTTTCTTTTAAACGTTCAACGTTTATTAGGGAAATATTATTCTTTGTAAACCAAAAAGTTTCAAATAGCAAAATTTTAAAGCTTTCATAATAATGTCATGATAAGAAGAACTCAGTAATTAAGTACTGTTTATGACGGCTATTGTCTTATCATTAGGGCTGCCTAACTTGAAATCTGAGTCTAGTAAAAAATTAGGATTTCAAATCAACAAGCCCCTTCATGTATGGGCTTATATTGGGAGGAGGTGGGCCCATGTACATCTAGGTCAGAAGATCATGAATAGTAGGTTTAGGTGTGCTACTCATAAACAATATTGCATTTTATATTATATATATACATACAATGTTATGTAAGGTGCACAATTGATGTAATTGTGATCCATTTTTGTTAAGGTTTGAGAGCTAAAACCGGTTTTGGGTATAATAATGAACGATAAAATTGTTCGCGATATAGTTTGTCTACATATCGTGATGTTTATGCGATTTTTGACTTCTCAAATAATATTTACCGGTCAAAGATTTCCTTTGCTTATCTTGTTTATATAGAAAAAACTATCGCAAATTTAGTGATAACATGTGCATGACTTGTCTCTATGTATATTGTTCTAGTCAAAAGAAGTTTGTAATTAATATACACAGCAATGTATAGTACTTAATCCACCAGCAATATCTTTGGACGTGTTACCCAGTATTCGCCCTCCAAAGTTATGTAGATAAGGTCGTCCTTCCAATATTCTCTTCCTCCTTTAAACAAGATCATCCCCAGCCTTTTATCAATATATAGTTGATCTTGCTTTTGCCTGCCTTTATCGAAGTTATTGCAATTGACGTTGGAAAAATACCACAATTGGGGATCAAAAGCTAGTCCTACCACCAAATGTACGTAACCAGCATGTCACATAACAAAATTGCAGGTTATATATACAGCAAATGCCATGCAAGGCCTACACAAAGGAGGACCATATATGAGCTTCCTTCTTCTTCTTTTTTTTCCGTCACCTTTGTCATCTTGCAAAGTTCAGACCCTCTGTTCGATAAAAGAGTGATGCAAAAGAGATGGAATATCCAGCGGTCAAAAGAAAACCAAAGCGTTATGTGTCCATGACGCAGAAAAGCTTATCTGCACACCATCTTGATAGAAATTAAAAGAAGCAATTCCGTGCTTTGTGGCTTTTTGTGTCCTTTGCATGGACATATAAAAGGGTTTGAATTGCATGGCTGCAAAATATAAGTTTTGGGAGTGTTATATACATAAGCTATCGGGCTCATGGGTGTTGAGTTTGCTTCATAAAACTTTTGGCTTTCTTCTACCTTCCTATAGATGTAGTTGACAAATGGTATTCCAAATCTTTGCATGCATGTTTGGATTGGGGCTAATATAATTAATGGGAAGTGACCTCATATTATCCATTGTTGATGTTAACAAAAGAAGGTAGCTTTACTCCTGCTCTGATGTAAAATGGCCTCAGCTTATATAATAAGATTTAGACTAATGATTACATATAATGAATAATGCATACAACGACTACATTTCAGTTGCAAGTAATTACTTTTCAACATAGTGATTTTAACTTTTAAGTGCTTAGATATGTGCATTCCAACCTATAAACGAATTATAGCAGAATTTGATTGAATTTGAGAACAAATGAAAAGAAGTAATAAGAGGAGCACAATATTTTTTAAGGTAAGAACAATGAATCTGTCCATATTGATCAAAATTCTCTATCCTATGTACCCATAAATCATTGAACAAAAAAATATGAAACCTAGATCCACTTTATACGGATTTCACTTCTATTCAAACAAGTGACATATATGTGTAGACTATAATGTGTAGTTCTTTCTCTATGACCAACTAACTCAAGTGATATAGCAAAATGTCTATAAAAGGTAAGACAACTAATAGAAAAATCTTTTCTCGACCATAAAACTTTTCCAAATTGAATAAGAAAAATTGAGAATGGACTTGAGAAACTTTGTGATGAAGAAAAAAATGAAAACATCTAAATTGTTAGTTACAATAGGCATCACAAGATGATCACACTAGTTGACAAATTTGTATTCAATTTTTCTTTTCCAAATGAAATTTTAGTTGATCAACACCTCTTCACATTACCCGTATATATTAGACAACCCCAAACAAACAGATTGAGATATAACTCAACACATTACCAGAACATCCCACAAAAGTCATACCTAACAAATCCAAAGAAACATTCAACATTGTGAATAAACTTCAACATATAACATTGGAAGAAAAAGAAAAAATTATCATTTTTTCTTAATAATAATGAAAATGATAGAATCAACAATCATTCGAAGTTGATTATGCTAAATTCAATTTTCACGATCATATAACCAACTCTACAAAAAATAGAAATCATATTTAACAACAGTTGGTGGAGGTGGCAGAGGGTGCAACAATCAGGAAGGGAGCAATGGCGGTAGAGGGTGTAGCGGTGGCAGGGAGTACAACGTTTGAAAACTCCGGCAACGGCAAGGGAGAGGGCCGTGACGAGAGTTAGGGTTAGGGAGAGGCCCGATTAGACTCAATATACCCATTTACCTATGCATGAAAAAATTAAAGTAAAATACGTGGATATTGCCCACCTTTTCTCCACGATCTTTGATCGTGAAGAATGTGGGGTTTTTTTGTAGTAAATTTAAGTAAAATGTTTTTAAATTAACCTAATTACAAAATAGTAACAAATATAACTAGTTGCATCCTTGTGCTTTTTTCTCGTATATTTGTATTTAATTTACGGGGGAACTTTGTAACTTCCAAATCCTAGATGTCTTCTTTAGCTTGTCGATAATTAGAGATAGTTAGTTCCAAGAGGGGAACTATAGGACGTTGGTCACCTTACTTTCATTTGCCTGTCACGTTAATTCTTTTTTTATTCTTTTTCTTTCTATTTGTTTGGTCAATATAAAGCACTCATTTTTCTCGTGGAATAATGAGTTGGATGGGTCTAACATTTTGTCAAAATTCATATCTAGACCGTGAACCTAACATAGAAGATTGTAAATTAATGTCTCAAATTAGAAGAGTTTAATTGACCAATAAAAATCTTAGAATGTTAATCCTATGCTATTAACAACCGTGCAAACACCCTCTTCGTTACTCAGCTCAGTTATAGGAGTTTCAACATCATCACACGTGTGTGTAAAAACATGACTAAAAATTAAGTTGAATTTGTATCATCTTTTTAAAGATGTTATGATAAATTTAGAGTACACTCTAAAATAATTTTTATATTTAAATAATAAAATCTAATTAATTTTAATTCAAGTACTGGAGTCGACTCTCGAGTTTCTGTTTCCGTTACTTGAAAAATAAAAATGTAATAATAAAGTTAATCAAAATTTTGATTAGATGTAACCTGGAAAAAAAATTTGATTAGAGATAAGGTTCACAGAGCAACATGGTATGTGACGACATGCATTTTTTTCGTTCTTCAGCAGCATGACATGCACACGCACACGCAAATGTGATAAACAAAAGTTTTCCCACCTTTTTTTATCATATGATGGGTACCAGCTACCAATTGGTTTTTTTTTATCGGTTGATCATGACACCTTGCTGGTTATCTAGTCCCTTACGTGAGAGTGATTGGGATGTTTTTTGTTTTTATTGTGTTTTTGTCTTTCATGCATCGAATAATTAATTTTATGATATTCCAATAACTTAATTTTATATTCTGGTCTTATAATTAATTTAATATATTCTTTAATAATTATTATATATTATTAAAAAAATATTGGAATATAATTCTACTTTAAATTAAGAATTAAAAATTTTAATATATTTATAAGTATACTATCAAATGAAATTTTATTACTTAACAATATATACTTAATTTAGTTTTTTACCGTTTGTATATATATTTATTTACATATTATTATTTATTATTAAAAAACTAGAGTGTGATTCTAAATCAAATTAAAAATCCTTTAAAATAAATTCTATTTAGTTATTAAAATTTAAATTAATTTTTAAATATTTGCGTATAACTATATATTTTTGTTAAATATAAATAATATTTATTTTTTATTTAAAAATATCATAATAATTCTAAAATTAATTTTGAATATTCTTAATATATATTGTTATTAAGTATTAAGTATACCCTACACATCACACATGTCTTTGTCTAGTAGATAATAAAACAATCCTTCAAATTTCCATTTTAATCTAAAAATTTTTCTCCAAATTGTCGTCTTTGAGTTGATTTCATTTAATAATTTTTTGAATCAAACTCTATAGATGATCCCAACAATTAAGGCTTGATACATGATAAATTTGCGAGGTAGGTAAAATTAAGCTCTCTATTTAGTTGGCTGAGAGTGATCTAGTGATGATATGATAATAATCTAAAGAAAGCATGGTAAATAAATCTGTGAGTGATGATGCATGTTCGTTACCATTGTCCAGTGGTCACTAAATATGTTTCTTGATAACGTGGGGGTAAGCAAGTGACCTTCATTTTTTCCCTGCCCAACTATATTGATCATTCCTTCGCTTAAATGACACAGTCTGCCTTGGACTTTTGCCCAAATCAAATATGCGGGACATAAATTGAAGGAAAATACCAACTTGCTAAACAAATTGTCAAATAATGTTGAATGAGTGAATGATTTTTAGAAATGCTTATTGCATGATCCCATTAGACTATCGACATGCATTCATACTATCGACATGCATTCATACAGTGACAAACTAAATATTACGCCTTGAAACCAACAAACAAACTAAATATTATTTTTGTGTTCATCAATTGTTGTATTCCAATTGAATTAAGGGTTCAAGGTTCCCCCAAATTATGATTCCCAAACATGATTTTGAGTATGAATGCCGTTTAGTGCTGATATCCGTACCACCTATAATAAATTAATTAAGATAGAGTGTATGCGTCCATAGACAAGAGCAAGGACACTGCTATTTAATGAGAAAAATAGGAGCGAAGAAATGTCAAATAAGCTGTACTCCAACATTTCTTGAAATTCAATACGACCAAGACCAAGAATTTCAATAGATTTGTCATTGATAAACCAGGCATGTCCTGTACCATGACCTATACCCCATTAATCTAAACCTTCAATTTCGGATCCAATCAAAAATAATTAACTTAACCAAATATTTTCAACTATATGAAATATGGGAAAACACTAAGCACGCGTATACATAAAAAGGATGCCCATCTCCATCACTCACCAACTAATCTCTAGAACGAATCTATTCCCTATCTAAATTTTCATAATATTTAATTTTAAAAAAGCAACATATGGTATTACGGACCCTACAATTGCCCCCGCCCCCACGGTTAGTGGGCCCATCAACATTGGGGCCCAAAACCAACTAATCTGACTCATTTTCAATTGTGCATTCAAGGAGACCTTTCTCCCTACTACCTGGCTGTTGGACCCAGCAGTTAAAACATTCGGATAGCGGGGCCCACATGTTGACCTTCTGGAGCCCACTTCTCTAATCCCGAAGTCCCAATCAGCCCGCCCGGTTTGACCAGACCAACTCCGTACTACGATTAAAATATAAATAATGTATTTCAAAGTATTATATATTCTTTAGTAATTTTTGTAACTTATGGCATGAAATCGTTGTCTTCGTATATAATACTTATATATATATATATATATATATATATATAATATTATTGTAGTGTATGTATAATTTAGGCTGTTGGATCGCAATCTAATGGCTTGGCACACCCTGCTAAAACTCCCCCCACCCTTCGCCCCCCCTGCCCCTGGCCTATCCGTCTGGCTGATACCTGCCCGGGGGTGGTGGCGGGCGAGGCAGGGTCAGGGGGTAGGGGACGGAAGGGGGTGGGTCTACGGTGGTGGAGAAGCCGGTGGGCCGAGGGGGCAATGGCTTAGGGAGGTCCGGGGATGCCAGCAGGCAGGTTACGGCAGGGGTCGGCTGGATGGGCCACGGCTGGGATCGGCCAGACGGACAGGGACGAGGTGGCAGAGGGTAGGGTGGGGTTTGGCAGGGTGCGTCGGGCCGTTGGATATCTATCCAATGGCCCGGATTAACAGCACATGGTGCGTGGCCAAAAGATGACAGCGCACCATAGCACAACTTATATATATATATATATATGTAAAGACAATTACGGCTGATTCAGTGAGCAAATAATGATTAGAGTATTAATTGAGAAAAGTTTGCGTGGAGATGATTTCAAGCAACTCAGTCTAAATGATTACCTCTAATCATACCTTAGCCTCCAATCCCCCCCCCCCCCCATCCTATATTTAAGCAAAGGAATGATTAATCAAGTTGGGCAGGGAAAAAATGAAGGCCAGTTGCTCTCCTGTTTCTGTCACAGTCATCTTGATCTTCTTCAACTGCATCACAGGTACTTAGTTTGATAGCTATTTCTTAGCTCATATATCTTGTGTTTTGGTATATAGCTTATATCAGTATGATATAATGGTGATTGATTGATTGAATGATTGATCACAGGATCGTCTATGGCGGCCAGCTTCACTTTCACCAATAACTGCGCATACACGGTGTGGCCGGGGGTGCTCTCCGGCGCCGGCGCGGCGCCGTTGGAGACCACAGGATTCGCCTTGCAGAGTGGGGAGACGAGGAAGCTGTCGGCGCCCAGCTACTGGTCCGGCCGGTTCTGGGGCCGGACCGGCTGTGGGGAGGACCCGGCGACCGGCAAGTTCACCTGCTCGACGGCGGACTGCGGCTCCGGCAACGTGGAGTGCTCCGGCTGCGGCGCGGCGCCGCCGGTCGACCCTCGCCGAGCTCACCCTCTCCGGCGCCGGCGGGCTGGACTTCTACGACGTAAGCCTGGTGGACGGGTACAACCTGCCCATGTCGCTGGAGCCGGAGGGGCGGCGCCGCCGGCAACTGCACCGCAACGGGCTGCGCCGTGGACTTGAACGCGGCGTGCCCGGCGGAGCTGCGAGTGGGGGCGGCCGGGGACGGGGTGGCGTGCCGGAGCGCCTGCGAGGCGTTCAACCGGCCGGAGTACTGCTGCTCTGGCGAGTACGGGTCGCCGGCGACCTGCCGCCCGAGCCAGTACTCCGAGTTCTTCAAGCACAACTGCCCCAGGGCTTATAGCTACGCCTACGACAACGGCACCAGCACCTTCACCTGCGCCGGCGCCGACTACACCGTCACCTTCTGCCCCTCCGTCTCCAGGTAATTAATTGATTAATTAGTCAGTTTAATTAATTAATTAATTTGTAAGCTAAGTAAAATTAATTTGATTCGAATTAGTTAATTAATACAAATTAAACTAATTCGATTCAAATGAGTTGGATGATTCGGTTTGAGCAAACTCTGAATTGGAAAAGTCAACAATAAAAACGTCTGACATTTGATAGATTCTAGTTAGGTTTTCACTGGAGTGAATATTTTGTGAATGAAATTTCATCAATTTAGTATAATGGCCTGATTTTTAAATTAGCCCAATTGACGGATTTTTTTGTTTTATAATTTGTGAAATGATCAATTTAGTTGATTCCATTCCACTGAGTAAGAGTGGACTACTGCGGCTGATTGAGCAAGTGAATAATTGTTAGAGCATTGATTGAGCAAAGTTTTTGTCGAGCTGATTTCAAGCAACTCAGTCTAAAAGAGTTGATTTTGCATGATCCATGATTTCCATGTGCCAATTCGTGTTTTGAATTTTTCTTGTGCAGCAAAAGTAGCCCGGGACATCCAGCCGGTTCGGCGGACAGCTCAACGGGGATCAACTGCTGTGGCCAAGCCAGGTCCGCCCGCAGATGGTCGCCTAGCAGTCGCCTAATCGTCGACCTCACAGTGATCGTTACAGTTACAGCTACGGCATCTGTTGCCATCTACAAGAATCGGGTCCGATTTTCGTTTTCATGGGGCCACAAGATGAAACCAAAGTCCACTGTAAGCACTGGTACACAGGTGCCCGATGAGTCCACTGAGCCCCCTGAACCCCTGAGCCCCCTGAGCCCCCTGAGCCCCCTGAGCCCACCAAATGCGGGGGCTGCAATTGCAACAGGCCATGTATGAATTACCGGTCATGTGATCTGATAATGCTCCCGTACTACTAAGCCATGAGGTGGAGGGTGGCTCACCATTGTTGGTATTGGTAGCTTAGGCAACAATAATAAATGGCAGAGTAATGTCACTCTGACCCATTTTCAGAAGATGCTCGAAATCCTTATTTGATATGGTGACTTTATTCAACCAACGTGCAACTTCTACTTCTCAACAATGACAAAATGCAAAATAAAAAGCCATATTGACTTGATAGTTCAAAATGGCGCCAGTAGAAAAAAATTTCTAGCTGAAAAGGGACCATGAGATCAGCCTCAACACTTGATTGACGATGCGATAAATGCATCAGTTGACGGCTCTCCTCAATAAAACACGGACAAAAAAGAGATTCCCATGTATCTTGTTCAAATACGCGAAGACAAAATTGTCTCATATAGAACAATCACTTTATTGTATTACCCGGAAAAAACACCCTTTGCCCATAGAAGATAATCTTTCAGAGCTTTCAAATGACCAATCAAATTAGCACGCACAGTCACTAGTTGTACATGATAGGCCATAAAGATAGTGTGTTTTAATGAAAATTCAATATATAACCAAACCCTCCATAAAAATTACCTGCCAAAGATGATTAGCTGCAACTGTGTGAATTGAGTCAACAACATTTTTAAATGGCCTCTTAATCCTGCACCAAATTTACAGACAAAAGTGAAAATGAAAAATATGGAATTTCCTAAAAGATACACCTACAACAACAAAAAACAATTTTCTTTTTTTTAAAAAAAAACATCATAATAACATATTTTCTACGATCAAGAACATTTTTGGAATGATCCTAGTTGCTTAACTAGAAAATGCATATTCATTATCAAATGGAGTTTAGCATAATCTCTTTGTCAAGAATTGACCTCTACGGAATAATTTGATTGGTCTCTTTTTATTCAATTTTTTCTTTTAATTAAGTAGCTTATTTAGTTCTTGTAAGGTTTGCTTAAAACTTAATGAATTCACAAAGAAATTTGATGGATATATGTGTGTCCAAGCCGTGATGGTGCATGTTCGTTACAATTGTCCAGTGGTCACTAAATATGTTTCTTGATAACGTGGGGGGTAAGCAAGTGACCTTCATTTTTCCCCTGCTCAAATATATTGATCATTCCTTTGTTTAAATGACATAGTCGGCCTTGGACATTTTCCCAAATCAAATACGTGGGACACAAATTGAAGGAAAATACTAACTTGCCAAACAAATTGTCAAATAATGTTGAATGAGTGAATGACTTTATAGAAATGCCTATTGCATGTTCCCTTTATACTATTGACATGCATTCATACTGTAACAAACTAAATATTACGCCTTGAAAAAAACAAACAAACAAAATATTACGTATATTTTGTTCAAAAAAAATATTATTTTTGTGTTCATCAATTGTTGTATTCCAATTGAATTAAGGATTCAAGGTTTCCGCTAATTATGATTCCCATACATTATTTTGAGTATGAATGCCGTTTAGTGCTGATATATCCGTACCACTTATAATAAATTAATTAAGATAGAGTGTATGCGTCCATAGACAACAGCAAGGACACTGCTATTTAATGAGAAAAATAGGAGCGAAGAAATGTCAAATAAGCTGTACTCCAACATTGAGAAATTCAATACGACCAAGACCAAGAATTTCAATACATTTGTCATTGATAAACCAGGCATGTCCTGTACCATGACCTATACCCCATTAATCTAAACCTTCGATTTCGGATCCAATCAATAATAATTAACTTAACCAAATATTTTCAACTATATGAAATATGGGAAAACACTAAGCACGCGTATACATAAAAAGGATGCCCATCTCCATCACTCACTAACAATCTCTAGAACGAATCTATTCCCTATCTAAATTTTCATAATATTTAATTTAAAAAAAACAACATTTGGTATTATGGACCCTACAATTGCCCCCGCCCCCACGGTTAGTGGGCCCATCAACATTGGGGCCCAAAACCAACAATCTTACTCATTTTCAATCTTGCATTAAAGGAGACCTTTCTCCCTACTACCTGGCTGTTGGACCCAGCAGTTAAAACATTCGGCTTGCGGGGCCCATATGTTGACCCGCTGGAGCCCACTTCTCTTATCCGAAGTCCCAATCAGCCCACCCTGTTTGACCAGCCCAACTCCGTACTACGATTAAAATATAAATAATGTTTTTCAAAGTATTATATATTATTTAGTAATTTTTGTAACTTATGGGATGAAATCGATGTCTTCGTATATAATACTTGAATAAATTTAAATATATATATATATATATATATATATAATATTGTTGTGGTGTGCCGGTAATTTAAGTTGTTGGATCACAATCTAACAGTTTGGCACACCCTGCCAAAACCCCCAACACCCTCTCCCCCCGCCCCTTTTCGTCTGGCCGATACCTGCCTGGCGATGGTGGCGGATGGCAATGGTGGGGGGCAGCTGGTCAGGGGTAGGGGATGGAAGGGGGTGGGTATACAGTGGTGGAGGAGCCGGTGGGCCGAAGGGGCGATGGTTTAGGAAGGTCCGCGGATGCTAGTAGGCAGGCTACGCCAGGGGTCGGCCGGATGGGCCGCGGTAGGGATCGGCCAGACGGACAGGGCGGGAGACAAAGGGTGGGTGGGGGGGGGTTTGGCAGGGTACACCGGGCCATTGAATCGTTATCCAACGGCCCAGATTAATAGCGCAAGCGCATGGCTATAGCTATAGCACAACTCTCTCTATATATAAAGACAATTGTGGCTGATTCAGCAAGCAAATAATTATTAGAGTATTAATTGAGAAAAGTTTTTGTGGAGATGATTTCAGGCAACTCAGTCTAAATGATTACCTCTAATCAATATATTTCTTTTTCCAGATTACCTCTAATCATACCTTAACCCCCCATCCTATATTTAAGCAAAGGAATGATTAATCAAGTTGGGCAGGGAAAAAATGAAGGCCAGTTGCTCTCCTGTTTCTGTCACAGTCATCTTGATCTTCTTCAACTGCATCACAGGTACTTAGTTTGATAGCTATTTCCTAGCTCATATATCTTGTGTTTTGGTATATAGCTTATATCAGTAGTATAACGGTGATTGATTGATTGAATGATTGATCACAGGATCGTCTATGGCGGCCAGCTTCACTTTCACCAATAACTGCGCATACACGGTGTGGCCGGGGGTGCTCTCCGGCGCCGGCGCGGCACCGTTGGAGACCACAGGATTCGCCTTGCAGAGTGGGGAGACGAGGAAGCTGTCGGCGCCCAGCTACTGGTCCGGCCGGTTCTGGGGCCGGACCGGCTGTGGGGAGGACCCGGCGACCGGCAAGTTCACCTGCTCGACAGCGGACTGCGGCTCCGGCAACGTGGAGTGCTCCGGCTGCGGCGCGGCGCAGCCGGTGACCCTCGCCGAACTCACCCTCTCCGGCGCCGGCGGGCTGGACTTCTACGACGTAAGCCTGGTGGACGGGTACAACCTGCCCATGTCGCTGGAGCCGGAGGGGGCGGCGCCGCCGGCAACTGCACCGCAACGGGCTGCGCCGTGGACTTGAACGCGGCGTGCCCGGCGGAGCTGCGAGTGGGGGCGGCCGGGGAGGCGGTGGCGTGCCGGAGCGCCTGCGAGGCGTTCAACCGGCCGGAGTACTGCTGCTCTGGCGAGTACGGGTCGCCGGCGACCTGCCGCCCGAGCCAGTACTCCGAGTTCTTCAAGCACAACTGCCCCAGGGCTTATAGCTACGCCTACGACAACGGCACCAGCACCTTCACCTGCGCCGGCGCCGACTACACCGTCACCTTCTGCCCCTCCGTCTCCAGGTAATTAATTGATTAATTAGTCAGTTTAATTAATTAATTAATTTGTAAGCTAAGTAAAATTAATTTGATTCGAATTAGTTAATTAATACAAATTAAACTAATTCGATTCAAATGAGTTGGATGATTCGGTTTGAGCAAACTCTGAATTGGAAAAGTCAACAATAAAAACGTCTGACATTTGATAGATTCTAGTTAGGTTTCCACTGGAGTGAATATTTTGTGAATGAAATTTCATCAATTTAGTATAATGGCCTGATTTTTTAAATTAGCCCAATTGACGGATTTTTTTGTTTTATAATTTGTGAAATGATCAATTTAGTTGATTCCATTCCACTGAGTAAGAGTGGACTACTGCGGCTGATTGAGCAAGTGAATAATTGTTAGAGCATTGATTGAGCAAAGTTTTTGTCGAGCTGATTTCAAGCAACTCAGTCTAAAAGAGTTGATTTTGCATGATCCATGATTTCCATGTGCCAATTCGTGTTTTGAATTTTTCTTGTGCAGCAAAAGTAGCCCCGGGACATCCAGCCGGTTCGGCGGACAGCTCAACGGGGATCAACTGCTGTGGCCAAGCCAGGTCCGCCCGCAGATGGTCGCCTAGCAGTCGCCTAATCGTCGACCTCACAGTGATCGTTACGGTTACAGCTACGGCATCTGTTGCCATCTACAAGAATCGGGTCCGATTTTCGTTTTCGTGGGGCCAGCAAGATGAAACCAACGTCCACTGTAAGCACTGGTACACAGGTGCCCGATGGGTCCACTGTAAGCCCCTGAACCCTGAGCCCCCTGGGCCCCTGAGCCCCTGGGCCCACTAAATGCGGGGGCTGCAATTGCAACAGGCCATGTATGAATTACCGGTCATGTGATCTGATAATGCTCCCGTACTACTAAGCCATGAGGTGGAGGGTGGCTCACCGTTGTTGGTATTGGTAGCTTAAGCAACAATAATAAATGGCAGAGTAATGTCACCCTGAGCCATTTTCAGAAGATGCTCGAAATCCTTATTTGATATGGTGACTTTATTCAACCAACGTGCAACTTCTACTTCTCAACAATGACAAAATGCAAAATAAAAAGCCATATTGACTTGATAGTTCAACATGGCACCAGTAGAAAAAAATTACTAGCTCAAAAGGGACCATGAGATCAGCCTCAACACGTGATTGACGAGGCGATAAACGCATCAGTTGACGGCTCTCCTCAATAAAACACGGACAAAAAACAGATTCCCATGTATCTTGTTCAAATACGCGAAGACAAAATTGTCTCATACAGAACAATCACTTTATTATAATACCTGTAAAAAATCACCCTTTGCCCAAAGAAGATAATCTTTCAGACCTTTCAAATGACCAATCAAATTAGCACGCGCAGCCACTAGTTGTACATGATAGGCCATAAGGATAGTATGTTTTAATGAAAATTCAATATACAACCAAACCCTCCATAAAATTACCGGCCAAAGATGATTAGCTCCAACTGTGCGAATTGACTCAACAATTTTAAATGGCCTCTTAATCCTGCACTAAATTGACAGATAAAAGTGAAAATAAAAAATAGGGAATTTACCAAACGATACACCTACAACAGCAACAAATAATTTTCTTTTCTTTTTTAAAAAAACGTCATAATAACATATTTTCTACCATCAAGAACATTTTTGGGATGACGTAGTTGCTTAACTAGAAAATGCATATTCATTATCAAATGGAGTTTGGCATAATCTCTTTGTCAAGAATTGACCTCTATGGAATAATTTGATTGGTCTCTTTTTATTCAATTTTCTCTTTTAATTAAGTAGCTTATTTAGTTCTTGTAAGGTTTGCTTAAAAC